>JAADXL010000247.1:0-38707 GCA_023337755.1 Pythium aristosporum
CTGCTCCTCCGCTACAAGTTCGAAATTGATCCGGCAAACGATGGTAGCCACGTCAGCGCGATTGTGCTGGCGATGAGGCACGAGCTGTTTGCCAAGGTCGAGCGGGTCTAAGCTTCTCCAGTCGTGGTCGGAGGTGGCCTGTAGTCGGATACAGACCGTGGATAGGATTGATCCAAGTCTACTTGTATGTTTTCAACTCTCAAAAGCTAAAAATTTCTGAGAGACACTATGCTTTCCACTTAGTGTATTTCTTCTCCTGGGATCTGTGGGTCGGCCAGCAGCGCGAGTTATCTCTGCAATGAGCGATTGGTCATCCCCGTCACCATCGTAGTTGGTTTCAGAAGCGCTATACCCTGGGTCTATGGTACTGGTAGACGTATTAATACACGACCTCCTGCGAGTATCTCACATCACTCCCAGCAGCCCACATAGCTCCTTGTAGAGTGTGTCATTGACAGCCATCCCGACATAGTCCACGGCAGAGAACCCGCGGCGGTCGGGAACGCGAGTGTCGGCACCAAAACGCAATAATAACTGGACAAACGCGAGCGTATCGTCGACACCGTCCTCGCGTGCACTGAGTAGGCCACGCACAGTGCGCATGAGCGACGTACCGCTGTGAGCAAACCGCCCTTGTGTGTCTTGAGCGTCCACATCAACCAAGCCATCCGCAAGCAGCACCTCCACGATCTCCAGTCGGCTTGATACTCCGGCACTCGCCGTTCCGCGTAGGTCCACGACGGCGTCTTCACGTACGTCAATGCCCAAGTGAAGCAGTTCGCGGAGCGTCTCAACATCCACTAGCATGCGGTGAAGCACGCGCTGCAAGCCGACAAAGCATGCCCCTTCGCCAGCGAGATGCCGCAGCAGTGATACCGACGCGAGATCGCGTGCTCCGTAGATGGGAAGTGTATTGTCTGCGTGGATGTCAGCTCCATGGGCCACGAGTACAGAGATGGTGGTCTCAGCGCCGAATCCACCAATGCGCCCCATAGAGTCTTCCAAGACGACCCGTCTCTTGTCGTCCTTGAGAAAATCACAGAATGTTGAGGACGTCAGCAGCAACTCAATAGCGTCGGCGTCGTTGTCCTTGACGGCGGCAAGCAGCAGTCCATAGAACAGAAATGCCAAAGTGTGAGGTATCTCTGGAACGGCCTCTACCCCACACTGGGCTCCTCCATATAGCCACGCGTTCAAATCAATCTGGAAACGTGTCTTGGTGGTGAAGAAGACGTACGCGTTGGCATTGTCTCTGCAATAGAACCACGCGCGCGGCTCCTCTTGCAGCTGCTGCTGGAGGCGGAATCGCGCGCCGGACGGCACGAACGCCGCGTAGCCCACCGCTTTGATACTCGCTTCGACTTCTTCAACGTGCTGCGCCATCTGCTTTGTCATGAGGAATGCGGCCGCGGCCGCCGCGTCGCCGCGCCGGATGGCTCCCTCAAAGCTCTCCATTCTGTCAAGTCTCAAACCCTTTCGTCTCAGACCAAAAGAGTCTGATTCTAGCCAATCAACGTATGGGTTCACAGGTGTCATTCTTGTGAACTGGAAGTGACACTGACGTATTTCACCCAATCACAAGCCAGCAGTTCAAGTGAGACCAAGGTATTTCAGCCAATCATCAGTCTGTATCTATGGCTTGATCCCTCGGTGGCCAACAACATGGCGAACCGATGGGCCTACGCGATCTCGATGCGCCGCGGCGATGTCACGCGCGTGGAAGAGTTCTGCGCGCAACCGCAGGTGCTGGATGCTCGAGACCGTGTGGAGTCGTGGCTTGCTTCTCAACCGCGTGAGAATCGTGTGCGCGCGTGTCTCGACAGGGCCGCTTCCGACGCACTGGCCCAGCAGCTCTCTCGCGCTGACTGCGGTGACGTGTGGTTTCTCACAAGCGATGGGTACATCGTTCTGGGCCCGTTCGTCACCCAGGGCGGCGCACTGGACATGACGACCTGGCTCTTGCGTGGCGGAGGCAATCTGCTGGTCGACGAGACGCCGCTGACGACGAGGTGGATGCTCTCTGTGCTCGCACTCGCCGTTGCCAAGCGTGGGTACGTCGATGCACTCGAGATGCTGTTGTCCTCGTCGATCTTTCGCGAAGGGCTTACAGATGAAGAGTACCAGTCGCTCCTCGATTGCATTGCTCGCGCGTGGGTCGCGAGCAAAGTCTCTTTTGAATGCGCCAACATGGCCAACGTACTTCTCGCCCATGGGTGCGCCATCGAGAGCTTGCACGGCGCCGGTGACTTGGGCAGCGACGACGTCAACCGCGTGCTCATGGAACATAGCGCGTATCTCTATGGAGTAAGTGATACGAGTTCGAGTACCTGGCCGGGGAGCGTGCACCCGGCGTATCTCCGTTCTGTGGTCGAGGCCGGCGCCGACCCACGCATGTTCGCGTGGCATCACATCCTCTCGTCTGGCACGGCGAGCGCGGCTCACATGCTCATGTCGGATTGGTATCTGGATGTGGACGCGCGCCTGCCAGCCGAGCGCGACTGTACGCCGCTCGTGTTTGCAGTGGTCAGCAAAGACGTCTCGATCGTCACGGTTGTTCTCGACAGTGGGGCCGATCTCACATTGACTGATACAATTGGATGGACCGCATTAACCATCGCGACAATATTTGGTATTGAGCCCGTCATGGAACTGCTGCTGACTCGAGGCGCCGATCCGAATCACGTCGACCATCAAGGCAAAAGCATACTGAACCATGCGTCGGAGCGGCCCTTGCGAGGATCGAGAATGATCGATTTGCTGCAGCAGTATGGGGCACAGTAGGCTGGCAAGAGCACGGGATCCCGCATGGCATCACCAATTATTGGGGCCGGCAAACACTTTAAGACAAAAAATTGTTGCGACCCTGAAAGGTCATAGTGTGCACGTGGATTCAAAAGGTCACGGTCTCACTTTCCAAAAACTCGAGTCCACAAGAGGAGGTGGCACAGAACAGGCGCGATGGATCCAATGGCACTGCTGGACATGGAGCGCCGCACGGGCATCTCCAACAAGGAGATCGAGGACTTTGCGAACCGCATGGACCTCGTACGGTTTTCCACTCTCGGTTCACAACACGCGGTCCATGTTCTGACAGGCTTTCTCTTTGTCTTGTTCTCTTCTGTTTATTTAGGTCTCCGAGGCCATGGAGCAGATCAAGAACGGTACGTTTGATCCAGAGTCATGTACGATCCCGGGCTACAAATCGCCGGCGCAGGAGGCGCGAGAAGCCGATGAACACGCTCGGAAAGAGGCAGAGCGTCGCCGCAAGGCTCACGAAAAGCAGCAACAAGAAAAGGCCGACGAGTGCGAGCAGTGGTGGAAACGAGCCAAGCTGCGTTTCTCGATTGAGCGCGGTGAGGGTGATGGAGAGGAAGCGGATCGAGAGAATGCGAATCAGGCAACGCACGACACGGCAAGCGAGGCAACGCATTGGGCCAACCGCGTGCTGGCGGCGTACAAAGCACGCGACGCGAACGACTATTCCGTATGGAATAACTGGGTGCCCGAAGACCCGGCGACGCTGGAGGAGAAGGCAGCGCGTGAGGCGGCGCTTGAGAAGGTCCGCAACGCCGAGTTTGAGAAGAATAATCCCGACTTTTGCCAGCAGTTTCGAGACGACCTCGTGAAGCGACAGCAGACGCAGCGGGACCGGGAACGCGAAGCAGAGAGTGAGTGTGTTGTCTCAGTAAAGGATGTGCAGCTGTAAGCCTCACGCTTCTCTCTCTATAGAGTTCAAGGCGATTGGGAATCGCCATTACAAGCGACGCGAGTACGAACTGGCCGTCGCACAGTACCGGAAGGCCCTGGAGATGGCGCCGTTTAATGTGGCCGTGCTGACCAACATGGCGCAGAGCTTTTTGAGGCTCGACGCGCTGGACGACTCGGTCGAGTTCAGTACACGTGCATTGTATGTGAAGCCAACCCACGTCAAGGCACTCTCGCGGCGTGCCGCGGTGTGGCACCGGCAGAAGCAATGGAAGCAAGCGGCTCGCGATATGGAACAGGCGTTGAAATTGGACCCAGAGAATGAAGACGTCGTCGAGCAGCATTCGATTGTTGTCGGCGACTACGAAGACTACATCACTCAATGCCAGCTCCATGCCAAGTTGAGCAACACGACGATGGACGACACTGAAGCGGCCGTCGAACTGCGCTTCCTTTCGGAACTGCTGAACAAGATGGACGAGCGGGAGAAGCACAAGGATACCAATTCGCCTGCTAACGGTAACGGTATGGATGACGCGTGGATGGGGTACGAGCTGCTCGTGCCGTGTCTTGAACGCAACCCGGACGCGCGTGATCTCATGCGAACTTCTGGAGCACTGCGCACGCTCACGCAGCGTCTGTTGCGTGTTCTCACGCCGTCGGCACTGGTACCCCTTGTTGAGATGTGGAAGAAGCGAGAGAAACTTCACGACACCACATCGGTCGCAGAGCGTGGCAAAGAGGAAGAGCGGACGCTGATTGCAATGGTCAGTGCGGTGGCCGCGTGCATGACAGACTCCCCTCGCAACCAAATCGTCTTGTACCAAGACGCTGCCTTCCGCAACGCGATCATAGCGCTCTTGTGTAGTTCCAGTGGCGTCAGGCTCAGTGCACTGCCCGCTCGTCTGCGAGAGAAACTACTTCGACTCGTCGAAGAAGCCGTCGATTCCAAGTCCTGGAAAAAGTACGTCGTTTCCTCGCCAGCAGCGCTTCGAGGCATGTTGCAACACGTCGCTTCTCCGATCAATTCAGAATTATCCGCCGCGGAGATCCAAGCGCTGACCAGCGCGGCAGTCTCAGCCTCGAGCATTCTCTTAACGATCGCGGGTGACGACCTGCACGGCGTGAAGTCTCTCGCTTCCGAGCCATCGTGTCTTGAGGCTATTACTGACGGACTCCAAACCCACCGACGCTCCACGGCCACGCTGAGCAACCTGCTGGGTGTGCTCACCAACATCTCGACCAGCGTCTCTGTTCGTTGTGCGCTGGATGCCTCCACTGCAGCTCTACGGTCACGACTCGTGCAATCGCTGCTTGTATTTGCCTCCCATTTCACCACGCCCTCGCTCGCACCTCCGAAACGTCTTCTCTACCAAGTGTGCGCGGAACGCGCGCTCGCGGCACTGCTCAACTTTTCGTTCCAGCCCGAGTCTCTGACTCGAAGAGAGCTGGTTCAGCAAGGCGCGGTTACGGCTTGCCACTCAGTGCTAGCGCACATGACGGCCAGCAACGTTGATGAACTGATGGTGGTCATCTCGCGCTTGATCAGCCTTATCTGCCGCCTCCATTCGCTTCCCGACGACGTGGCTTCGAAGACGCTTCACAGCGAGCTGACGAGTCCACGCTTGCTCGACAAGCTGTACCAGATCTGTCAGCTCAGTCTCCCATTGTTTGCCGCAAGCACGACGTCCGAGGCCTCGCCGGATCTGTGGCAGGCCCACGCGCAGATCTGGTGCCACGTTGGCTGGTGCGTTTCGCTTCACGGGTATGAAAACTCCACTCGCGCGTACCTCCAGTCGAAGCAGGCGCTTCCAGCAATGGTCGAGACACTGTCCCTCGTCAACGCCCAGCGGCTCTACCGTCGCACAGCCAGCGAGACGCCCACTGGTCCCGAACGGATCACGGGGAATGTCGTCAAAGTCCTCATCGCAATGCTGCTGTCCGAAGGTGAAGAAGCGTTCTGGACACGCAAGCACACGCTCAGCGTTCTAGTGGACGCGCTTCAGCATCTACCCGACGGTCTCGCCCGCAAGAACGTCGCCATCTTGCTGGCCAAGCTCTGTCAGCGCTTTGGCGATGCCGTCAAAACTACGGTACGCGAACTCCGCGGCATCGAAATGATGCTCAGTGTCAGCAAGTCGCTGGCCACGCCAGCGTCGTCGCTGAGCAAGACCAGGGCTGTCGCGTTCTAGTAAAAGCATATGAAAGTACACCAAGACGCGGCACGGGGTGAGTGAGGCATGTCTTCCATTCCTTCTACGGTGATAAAAAGCATGCAAGAGAAAGAAACCTATATAAAAATATGCATTTGCCGTACCACGTTCAAGCCATGCCAGCACGGGTACAACTCGCCCGTGCCGCCTTTCTCACTTCTTGGCGTTGACCTCGATGGTGTGGTCATAATCGATCGTGGGCACGACCGATTGGATAAACTTGAGAAAGAGAAACAGGTACTGGTCGCACCGGATCTGGTTCGTTGCCGTCTCGTCCTGTCCACGCAAGTTGGCGAGGATCCGCTTCATGACGGCGCCGTGCTGGCACGGGTGGATGCTCGCGTGGAGCAAGCCCGTCTTGTGCGGGTGCGACTCCATCGTGACCGTGCGGTTCGCATAGTCCTGCATGATGTCTTCAAACATGGCTGCTTGCGAGAGCGGCACGTTCTTCTCGTCGTACCCGAAGAGCCACACGCGCGGCGTCTGGTAGTACTTGTCATACGTGATCGACAGATCGTACGTGCGCGTGTAGAGGATCGCATCGTCGTCGCCATCGTCCGGTTCGCTGGCCACTAGATAGCCCGTCGTGTTCGCCGCGTCGTCTTCAACGAGATTGTCTTCCTCATAGAGACTCAGATCGGGGGCCACGCCGTCGTCTCCGGCATAATTGTCCACGATCGCATCGAGAATGCCTCCGCTGGTCGTGGGCGGTGCCGCCTCCAGCGAAATGTGGTCCAGTGAAATGCTGTCAATGGCGTCTCCATCGAGGCCACGCGCAGCGCCACTGCCCGCGCCGTCCTGCAGCGCGTAAGACTGCGCGGCAACCCACTCGTCTTCGCCGTCGACGGGCTGCTCGCTCTGGTAGTTTTGCTCAAGCGCCGTGACGCGGCGCCGACACGGCACATTGCGGGTCACGAGGAACTGCTTATCGGCGGGCAAGTACGCGCGCCGCAGTGCCGGGTCGCCACTCTCCCAGCGCCACGTCGGGCACTTGTACACGAGCAGGTCTCCCGCTTGAACAAACTCTTCGGGCGTCAAAATGCCCTTTTCTTCGAACGCCGACTCGGTGAGCACGGGCGTGAGGTACTCGCGCACGCCGTGGAAGAGGCTCTGCATCTTGGTGGCGATGGAGACACGGAGCGATGGAGTGAGAGAGAGAGATGGAGAGAGCGCTTGAGCTGCTGGGCTTCTTTCTGGAGGGCTTTTCTTCTATGAGAGAAAGAAGGGGAAGTATGGCCGTAGAGTGATGGTGTCACTCGAACAAGGGATACACCGAGAAGCTCCGAAATTATGTGGACCACACAAGAAATAAAAGATTTGTGTCAAAGAATGCGTCATATATTTTGATTCTCCCATATCTGAAAAGCGTCATATGTAGTTTGGTTTGCTCAAATCTGGGAGGATCGACATAAAAATTGACTCAGTCTTCGAAGGAGTGATGGTGGATTTTGATAGCTGCCAAAAGCGTTGGCGGGAAACAATGGGGAACAGGCCGAGCGCTTACGTCCTCTTCGCGCCGCTGTCTCCATCGCCGCCTCTGTAGTATGAACGCAGCACGGGGTTTCCTCGCGTCCGCCGTGGAGAATTGGAGAGCTCCGGAAGGTATCCCGACGCGCTCGATCCCAAGAGTCTTCGTTTTCGACGGCCTCCGACGATGTCCAGAGGGACACCTGCAGTGACTGTGGAGTGTGAATCCGCTTGTCAATGTGAGCACTCTCCACATCGCCAGTGGTTTTACATAGTTCCCAGTTATGAGGTGTCGTTACAAGCTCTCTCATGTTGCTGTTGGGGGGAAACGGCGGGCTGTGAAAGGTCGGTTGTTTCAAGCAGTGTGGAGAAGCCGTTTGTGAGGAGGCGCCGATCAAAGGGGGAGGAATTTCGCGAAAGCCCAGAGCCCTTTTCTCTCAGCAGCCGACTGCTTGAACGAGCGGAGAAAGCGTGAGAAGAAGCAAGAGGCTTGAACAGCTCACAGCGCGCGAAGGAGAGCCAAGAAGTGGGGGAAAGAGAGAAGAGAGTGGGGGCGTGAAGAAGAGTTGTGGTCGCCATGGGGGACGAGGCAGCCAAGAAGGAGCCGAATCCGGCGCAGTACATCGAGCGCCGCGTCGCCACGGCGTTCATGGGGCTGCAAGGCGCCAAATTCACGGCCAAGTACGCGACGGAGGCGAACGAAGCCTGCATCAAAGAGTTCCTCGAGAACGAAGACGTCATCACGCTCATTTTTGCCGGCGACAACATGATCGCGTCCATCAAGATGCCACCGTCACTGCCGCGCGGCAAGACCATTTGCTTTACCAAGTACCAGAAGACGGCCATCACGAGCAAGAACGTGTACACGGATATCATGATGAACGAGCTCACGAACTCCAGCATCGAGTACTTGGAGAGGCTCATCTCCGAGATTTACCTGCCGCTGTTTTCGAACCCGGCCAACCAGGAAGGGTGGGGCGAAGTCGCGTCAAAAGAGATCGTCGACAAGTTCCACTCGTACATGGCGTCCGTGTCGATCATCAGCGGCGCGACCAAGGGCGAGACGTGTCTACCGCTGCCGCCCGTGGACGGCAATGCTACGAACTTGAGCAATAAGATCTCTCTGCTCGAAGGCTCGATCGTGACCTGGACCAAGCAGATCAAGAACGTGCTTAAGCAGGATCCTGAGGACTTGCTCAAGCAAGGTCTTCACCCGACGCCGGATGCCGAGATCGAGTTCTGGAAGCTGAAGGCCGCCAATCTGAACTCAATCTTTGAGCAGCTTCAGTCCAAGAAAGTGCGCAAGATCTTGACGGCGCTTGACCGGTCCAAGTCGACGTACTGCACGACGTTTGCACGATTGTGCAAAGAGGTGTTCACGGCGCGAATCGAAGCCAACGACAATATGAAGTATCTGCGCACGCTGGAAGAGTGGTTCATCCGCCTCAACAATGACGAAGACTTTCCAAGCCTCACGGAACTGTTCAAGCCCATGCTCCATATCATTTTGCTCATCTGGAAAAACTCCAAGCACTACAACACACCTGCGCGTCTCGTCGTGCTCATGCGCGAGATCTGCAACTCGCTCATCAACCAAGCTAGAAAGTACCTCAGCGGTGAGCTAATCTTCGCGCTTATCGACCAAGACGAAGCCGGTCAGGCGGTCGAGCAGCTCAAGACGACGCTCCAAGTGTGCAGTGCGTTCAAGTCGACGTACTTTGACTACAAGGCCACCGCAAACGCCGAGTGTCCGTCCAACCCGTGGCGGATCCAGGGGAACGCGTTGTTTGTGCGGCTGGATTCGTTTTTGGAGAGGTGCCACGACATTCTGGACCTCACGCAGACGATCGTACAGTTTAGCAAACTCTCCAAGATCGAAGTGGGAGGCACTAAGGGCAAGACGCTCACGCTAAGCGTGCAGCAGATCCACACGGATTTCACGGAGGCTGTGAACGCGTTCAAGCGGGTCTCGGGTGATATCATGGATGTTGGGGCCTCCAAGTTTGATGACAATTTCTACGACTTTCGCTGTAAGATCAAAGAGCTCGAACGACGCCTTGGTTCCGTGCTCACGCAAGGATTTGACGACTGCTCGACTATCTATGGTCGCTTCAAACTGCTCGATTCTTTCGAGGGGCTTTTGAACCGCCCGATCATTCAAGATGAGCTCGAGAAGAAGCACGTTGCACTCGTGCAGAGTTACGGACAAGACCTCAAACTCGTCCAGGAGCTGTTTCTCCACAGCCGCGATGCGCCGCCCATCAGCTGGAACTTGCCGCCGGTTGCCGGTGCGCTGACGTGGTGCCGAGGGCTCATGGAACGCATCGAGCATCCGATGAAGAAGCTCAAGGAGCTCAATCAGAACGTCATGGAACGCGAAGAAGCCAAGGAAGTGTACAAGGTGTATGGTACGATCATTGCGTCGCTGCAAGAATACGAGAACCAGAAGGTGGAAGAGTGGAGCCGCGACGTTGAAGGCTCGTCGCAGGCCAAGCTCAAGAATCCGATCCTCGTGCGCCACCCGCAGTCGCGCTGTCTGCGCGTCAACTTTGATCCAGCGCTGGAAAAACTACTTCGTGAGATCAAGTATTTGCGCCTACTCACCATCGACGTACCGCCATCCGCGCTCCAGATCTCGTCTAAGGAAGAGACCTACCGCAAATACCGTGGCGAGTTGTCGCGCATCGTTGAGCCTTACAACGCCATGATCGAAGGGCTCCATCCGCTTGAAGAGCCGCTCGTGCGGCGCCACATTACCAACATCGATGCGTGTGTGGGGCGTGGTATTGACGAGCTCAACTGGAAAAGCAACGGCATCGACACGTTCATTGAAGAATGTCGCAAGGCCGTCGAAGGTGCGAACGAGATTGTCACGAACCTCAAGGAGAACCTCAACACGATCCAGGAGACGCTCGGCGCGTGGAACGCGCCATTGCTAGAACGCCAGGCCAAGCCTGTCGCCGTCAGTGAGCACGAGAAGCTTCATAAGAGCTACATCATCCAGCGCACGCTCAAGATCCGTGAAGGTGCGGCCGAGATCCATCGCCGCTTGAAACAATCCAATCATGGCATTGTTGGCGTCAACTCGGCGCAGTGGAAGGCCTACGTCGACTATGTCAACAACATTGTCGTCACGGGTGTAGCGCGCGTGATCTGCTCATCGCTTGAGTTCCTGGCCAAGCAGTTGGACCCGAACGCTGCGATCAGCGCTGCAGCGGTGGTAGCAGCGGCGGGCGCTGCTGAAGGAGGAATTGGTGGCGGCACTGGCGGTGGCAAGCCGAAGAAAGACGCAGAGCGGCTGCCGATGCTGGAAATCAAGCTCGATTTGATCGCGAACCGCGTGCAGTTCAACCCGAGTATTGGCGAGAACAATGGCAAGGGCCTGCGCGACACGATTCAGATGTGGATCAATTCTTTTTTCAACATTGCGACGGCAGTGAAGCGCTTGGACTCAGACGGCGGCGGCACGTACTTGAAGGAAATGCACTCGGACATGATGATTTGCATGCACCTCGCAACCATCAGCGACTACCTGCAAGAAAACGAAGATATGCTCACGGCGTTCAAGAAGAAATACGACCAGTTTGCATATCTGTGGGAGTCGGACATGACCGCACATTTCCAGGAATTTTTAGCGGCTGGAGCCAAGTATACGAGCGCGAGTGGTGGCGATATGCTCGACTTGGAGAAGTTCAATCTCGAGATTACGAAGTACGAGCAAGTCGCAAGCGAGATCGAAGCGCTCACAACGCCCTCGGATGTTGGATGGCTGCGCGTTAACTCGCAGCCCATCAAGACGGCGATGCTCACGTGGGTCAGCAAGTGGATCTACCAGTACACGACGTATCTGCACGAGCACGTTGTCAACAAGTTGCGTGGACTTCATGGGTTCATGGACACGGTCGTCAAGGGACTCGACGAACAAGTTGTGGAGAAGAACAAAGAAGCTCTCATGCGTGTGATGACCCACATCCGCGACGTACGCAAGCAAATGGACTCTACGAACGAAATCTTCGACCCGCTGCGGGACGCAGTGCATTTGCTCAAATCGCACGGCATCAATGTGGACGACACGAAGATTGCTGACCACGCGATCCAAGATTATTTGGAGGCCGCGCCGATGCAGTGGGAGGGAATTGTCAACAAGACGTTCAAGAAGAAAGAAGAGATCATGCCGCTCCAGATGCAAGAAGTCGAGTCGATCAAAGAAGATCTCGAGTCGTTTTACTTGGAGATGCGCAAGTTCCGCAACGAGTTCAGAGCCACCGCCCCCTTCAGCTTTCAGGGCGCACCCGAGGAGGCGTACACGCAAATGAACCAGTTTGCCCGCGCGCTTCACGAGAAGATGAAGCAGGCCAAACAGTTCAATGAGCTTGAAGAGCTATTCGAACTGCAAGTCTCCAAGTACCAAGAGACTGCTGATACTCTTTATGAGTTACAGCAGCTCAAGAAGTGTTGGGATCTCAAAGATCTCGTGTTGCAGACGTTTGATGATTGGAAGACGACACTGTGGGCCAAGATCCAGACCGACTCATTCGAGACGTACACGCGCGCGTTCATGAAGCAGCTGAAGATGGAGGCGACCGAGCACCAGATCATCAAGGGTTGGCAAGTCTACAAGGACACGGAACAACTCGTCAAGAACATGACGGCTGTGCTGCCGCTGATCAATGACTTGCACTCGGAGGCAATGCAGGACCGCCACTGGAAGGCGTTATCGACAATCTGCCATGTGAAGGCCATTGAGCCGAAAGACCCCAAGTTCTGCTTTGCCGATTTGCTCAAGCTTCAGCTCCATACACACGTTGACGACGTTGGCGAGATTGTTGAGACAGCGAATAAAGAGCAAAAGATCGAGAAGAAGCTCACGATGATTGAGGAGTTGTGGAAGCGACTCACGCTCGAGTATGTGCCTCACAAAGACTCGGGCACGTTTGTTGTCAAGCCGTCGGAAGAAGTGGTCGAATCGCTCGAAAGCAACCAGCTCGAACTGCAGACCATGGTGGGTATGGGCAAGTTTGTCGAGTTTTTCAAGGACCGCGTACTCGCGTCTCAGAAGACGCTAGGCCACGTCGAGGAAGTGCTCAAAGAATGGGTCTCCGTGTCTAAGCAGTGGGCGTCGCTCGAAAGTATCTTCCTAAGCTCACCCGATATCCGAAACCAATTACCAGACGACACGCGCACGTTCGAGTCAATCGACTCCAACTTCAAGGACCTTATGAAGAATGCCGTGTTGGAACCGAGTGTCGTCATGGCCTGTTCAGTCGATAACCGCCTCGAGTCTCTGAAGGAGATGACGACGATGCTGGAAAAGTGTCAAAAGTCGCTCAACGAATACCTCGACAAGAAGAAGAAGATTTTCCCGCGGTTCTACTTTGTCTCAAATGTCGCGCTGCTCGAGATTCTCTCGAACGGCAACAACCCGAAGAAGATCATGCCATTCCTGGGTGATTGTTACGACTCGCTGTGTAATCTCGTTTTTGACGAAGGCTCGGCCAATACAGCCCACACGATGATCGCCAAGGACCGCGAGACCGTGCGGATGCCCAAGCAGTTTGTCATGGCAGGCGCCGTCGAGTGCTGGCTCAACGATCTCACCGAGGCGATGCGATACTGTATCCGCAAGGAGATGCACGACTCGATCGAGACTGCGGCCAATTGGGACGTCGAGAAGCCGCGCCATCAGTGGCTCTTTGATTACCCGGCGCAGGTCGTGCTAAACGCGACGCAAATCTACTGGACCGAAGAGACGGAGCTCGCTCTCGAAGAGTACGAGAACGGCCAAGAAGACTCAGTCAAACGGTACTTGTCGGTCTGCAATGCGCGGCTTGAACAGCTCATTAATCTCGTACTGGGCGAGCTCTCGTCGGCCGATCGCTGCAAGATTATCGCGTTGATCACGCTCGACGTGCACTCACGAGACGTCGTCAAGAAGCTCGTGGACGAGAAAGTCGAAGGCCCACTGAGTTTTCTGTGGCAGCAACAATTGCGGTTCATTTGGCGCCAAGAAAACTACGACGTCGACATCCGCATCACGGACTTCCGGTCCAAGTACTCGTACGAGTGGATCGGCAACACCGGTCGTTTGGTGATCACGCCGCTCACAGACCGTTGCTACATCACGCTCACGATGGCCCTCCGATTATTCCTGGGTGGCGCCCCCGCGGGTCCAGCCGGCACTGGCAAGACTGAGACCACGAAAGATCTCGCACGTGCCATGGCATTGTGCTGCTACGTGTTCAACTGCTCAGACCAGATGAACTACCAGACGATGGCCGACATTTTCCGTGGGCTATGTCAAACGGGCACGTGGGGGTGCTTTGATGAGTTCAACCGCATCAATATCGAAGTGCTCAGCGTCGTCGCGACCCAGGTCAAGTGTGTGCAGGACGCGATCGTCCACAATGCGATCCCGTCCAACCGCGAGCAAAAGTATCAGCATTTACCGGCGGGTACGCCGCCCGTGGTTGTCGGCGAGTTTGAGTTTATGGGTGCGTCGGACCGCTCACGCTGATTCCGACGTGTGGATTCTTTATCACAATGAACCCAGGTTACGCCGGCCGCACGGAGCTCCCAGAGAATTTGAAAGTGCTTTTCCGGTCGTGCGCGATGATCCGGCCTGATTTGCGACCGATCTGCGAGAACATGCTCATGTCCGAAGGCTTTCAGACGGCCCGTACGCTCGCGATCAAGTTTGTGACACTCTACCAGCTCAGCTCTGAGCTACTGTCCAAGCAGTTCCACTACGACTGGGGCCTTCGCGCTGTCAAGTCGGTGCTTCGTGTTGCTGGTATTCTCAAACGTGCCGAACCGGACGTTGAGGAGGATAAGATCCTCATGCGAGCGTTGCGCGACTTCAACACTCCCAAGATCCCGCAAAATGACACGCCCATTTTCCTGCGGCTCATTGCTGACCTGTTCATTGGTGTCGAAGTGCCGTCCAAGGTGAATGCGAGTTTGCGCGAGAAGTGCGTCGTCGTGTGCAAGGCCAGCAACTTGCAATCCGACGACTCGTTCATTCTCAAAGTTTGTCAGCTGCAAGAGCTTATTGACGTGCGCCACTCGGTCATGCTGCTCGGGCCCGCGGGCTGTGCCAAGACGACAACGTGGCAGGCGCTGAGTAAATGCTGGAATCTGGGCCACGAGAAAAAGATTTGCGTCTACGAGACACTGAATCCCAAGGCCGTGACGAGCGACGAATTGTATGGGTACATGACGCTATCAAAAGACTGGAAAGACGGCGTTCTGTCGATCATCATGCGTGGCATGTCCAAGAACTATGCCGAGCAAGGGTTTTACGAGTCGCAGTCTTACAAGTGGGTCGTGCTGGACGGTGATATCGATGCCGTCTGGATCGAGTCGATGAACACCGTCATGGACGACAACAAGGTCTTGACGCTCGTGTCGAACGAGCGGATCCCATTGAGTGATGCCATGCGCATGGTCTTTGAGATCAACTCGCTCAAGAATGCGACACCCGCGACTGTCTCTCGGGCCGGTATTCTTTTCATTAACGAGACCGACATTGGCTGGCGGCCGTTCATGGAGTCGTGGGTCGCCAAGCGTGAGGAAGAAGTCGAGCGCACGTATTTGCCCAGCTTATTTGACCGGTACATTGACACGACGTACGATCTGCTGCGCAAAGGCTACAAGCAGGTCGCACCCGTACGGCTGATCAACCAAGTCTCGACGATCTGTTACTTGCTCGAAGGGCTGCTGGGCAGTGTGCCGCCCGAGAAGAAGTCCCAGGAAGTGGTCGAGTCGATCTTCGTGTTTTGTGCGACCTGGGCATTTGGTGGTCCACTCATTGTCGACAAGAGTGTTGACTACCGCAAGAACTTCCATGAGATGTGGATCACGGCGTTTCCCAACATCAAGTACCCCAAGGAAGGGCTCTGCTTTGACTATTTCTACAACTTGGAGACCAACGAATTCGAAAGCTGGAGCACGAAGGTGCCAAAGTACGTGCCCGGCTCGATCGGCAACGGACCGGCCGACACACCGTTCAACGCGATCATTATCAGTACGATGGACTCGGTGCGGCTGCGGTTCTTGGTCGAGACGCTGGTCAAGCGCGCACGACCGGCCATCCTCGTCGGTGGCAGCGGCACTGGCAAGACCACAATCCTCAAGAACTTCCTGCGCGAGCTCGACGACGACATGCTCTTTTCGATGATCAACATGAACTACTACACTGACTCGTTCAAGCTGCAGCAGCAGCTCGAGTCTGTCATCGACAAGCGCTCGGGCCGTATGTTTGGTCCGCCCGCAACGAAGAAGCTCATCTACTTCATCGACGACTTGAACTTGCCCTACATTGAGACGTACGGCACGCAGAACGCACTCGCGCTGATGCGGCAGCACATGGATTACCGTACGTTTTTCGATCGTGTGGATCTCGGCTTCCGCAAGGAGATTGTCGACGTGCAGTACCTCTCGGCCATGAACCCGACCGCCGGATCGTTCATTATTGATGAGCGGCTACAGCGTCACTATGCACTGTTCGCGTGTATGATGCCGGGCAAGGACGATCTCAAGACCATCTACAATCAAATCCTCCGGGGCCACTACCAGAACGCGGGCTTTGCGTCCAACGTCTCGCAGTCGTGCGACGCGCTCGTGAATGCGTCGATCGTGCTCCATGAAGAAATGGTTACTCGGTTCTTGCCGAGCGCAACCAAGTTTGTGTACAACTGGAACATGCGCGAGCTCTCGAATATTTTCCAGGGTCTCACGCGGTCCAAGGGCGAGTTCTTCCCGAGCGTGTTCACGATCGCGAAGCTCTGGGCTCATGAAGCCACGCGTGTGTTCTGCGACCGCTTGATCAATGACGACGATATTGCCAAGTTTAACGAACGCATTCGCGACGTCGCGAAGAAACACCTGCCGGACGTCGATCAAGTCGCACTCTTCAACGATCAGCCGCCCAATGCGGGCGACGAGACGGGCACGAACGTGAACATTTTCACAACATTTGCGACGACACTTGCCGGGGCAGACGCTCCGTACGTGGCGGTCGCGTCTATGAAGGCGCTCAACAAAGTGCTGGTGGAGCAGCTTGACGACTACAACTCAAAGTACTCGATGATGAACTTGGAGCTATTTGACAATGCCATGGAACACGTCACTCGCATTTGCCGCATCATTGGTAACCCGGGTGGCAATGCCATGCTCATCGGTGTCGGCGGCAGCGGCAAGCAGTCGCTGTCGCGGTTGGCTTCCCATATTTGCGGCTTCGAAGTGCGGCAGTTGTCGGTCACGTCGAGTTTCCGAATTGAAGATTTGAAAGAGAATCTCCAGGAGATGTTTAAGATCGCCGGCATCCAGGGCCTGCCGCTCGTGTTCATGATCACGGACTCACAGATTGTCAATGAGCGGTTTCTTGTGTACATCAACGACATGCTCAGCTCTGGGTGGATCCCCGACTTGTTCCCCAAGGAAGACGTCGATGGACTACTCGGTGCGTTGCGGAATGAAGCCAAGGCCTACGGTGTACCGGACAACACGGACGCACTCATGGACTTTTTGCTGTTGCGGATCCGTCTCAATTTTCGCATCATTATGTGCTTTTCGCCAGTCGGTGCGATCTTCCGTATCCGCGCAAGGCGGTTCCCAGGGCTTGTCAACTGTACGGTCATTGACTGGTTTCACCCGTGGCCGCGTGACGCGCTCGTGCGCGTTGCCGGGAGTTTCCTCCAGAAGATGGACGACGTTGGTGACGCTGTATTGCTCAAGAGCCTCGCCAACCACATGGCCGATGTCCACATCTCGGTGACGGAGATGTCCAAGCGATACTTCGAGACCCAGCGCCGCTTCAACTATGTCACGCCCAAAAGTTTCTTGGAGTTGATCAGCTTTTACGAGATTTTGCTTCGCCAGAAGAAGGAAGAGATCCAAAAGCAAATCACGCGCCTGGACGACGGTCTCTCGACGTTGCGCAAGACCTCGGCTGACGTCGCCGAGTTGCAGGTTGATCTCAAGCACACGATGATCATCGTGGCCGAGAAGCAGGCCTCGACCGACGCGCTGCTCGAACAAATGGGTCGCGAAAAGGCCGGCGCCGAAGTGCAGCAAGAGAACGCCAATAAGGAAAAAGCCAAGGCCGAGGCCGCATCCGCGGCAGCCGCCGAGCTGGCAGCTGAGGCTGAGAAAGAGCTGGGCGCCGCGAAACCCGCCATGGACGCTGCGGCTGCCGCTGTCGACTGCTTGTCGAAACCAGCGATTACGGAACTCAAGAGTTTGCCCAAGCCTCCGGCTGGTGTAGACAAAGTCACCACCGCGCTGCTCATTTTGGTCGAGAAAGAGTATAAGAACCACAAGTGGGATCGCGCGAAAAAAATGATGAACAATGCCGGTGCATTTTTGGATTCGCTCAAGGTATTTCGCGGTGAAGATATCCCCGAGGCCGATATTGCGAGACTTGAACCGATGATCGCCGATCCAGAGTTTACGGCCGACAAAATGGCTTCCAAGTCGTCGGCTGCTGCAAGCCTGTGCTCGTGGATCGTCAATATCTATACGTTCAACCGCATTTACGTACGTGTCAAGCCACTTATGGACTCGCTCGAGGCCTCCAAGAAGAAAAAAGAAGACGCTGAAGAGCAGCTCGCGCGCGCTATGAGCCAAGTCGCCGAAGTGCAAAGACGCCTTGAGCAGCTCGAAGACACGCTGCGTCAGGCGACTGAAGAGAAGCTCAAGGTTGAGCAGATGAAAGAGAGCTGTGAGAACCGCTTGCTGCTCGCGGGCAAGCTCGTGAATGGCCTCGCGAGTGAGAACGAGCGATGGGGTATTGAGATTGAGCAGCTCAAGAACTCGGGCGTCATGGTCACGGGCAACTCGCTACTGGCGGCGGCGTTTGTTAGTTACATTGGCGCGTTTGACCAGGTCGTTCGGCGCGAGCTGTGGCAACAGACGTGGTTTCCGGACTTGGTCGCGAAAAGCATTCCGATCACTGACGGTATTGATCCGCTGTCGATGCTCACGACCGAGGGCAAGAACGCCAAGATGATGAGTGAGGGCTTACCGGCTGATCGCATTTCCATTGAGAACGGCGCCATCATCACGAGCTGCAAGCGCTGGCCGCTGGTCATTGATCCACAGCTCCAGGGGATCAAGTGGCTCCGTGAAAAGGAAAAAGACCGTGGACTCGTTGTCATGCAACTGAGCCAGAACCAGTGGCTCCGCAAGATGGAAAGCGCGATCGTCAATGGCCACGTTGTCATTATTGAGAACATTGGCGAAGAGATCGACGCGACGCTCGACCCTGTATTAGGCCGTGCCGTGTACCGGAAAGGCTCCAACCTGTACCTCAAACTGGCCGGGGAAGAGGTCCAGTACGACCCGAACTTCTTCATGTACTTACAAACCAAGCTCAGCAACCCGCACTACAAGCCTGAGATCGCGGCGCAGTGCACACTCATCAATTTCATCGCGACGGAGAGTGGCCTGGAAGATCAGTTGCTTGAAAAGGTCGTGAAGAAAGAGCAACCGGAACTCGAGCGACGCAAGCAGGAGCTAGTGGTGGCGTTTCAGAACTTCAAGATCGACTTGGTCGAGTTGGAAGATCAACTGCTCGAGCGGCTTGCGAATGCACCGGACGACATCCTGAGCGACGTGCCGCTCATCGAGAGTCTCGAGGAGACGAAGCAGAAGGCCACGGAGATCCAGATTTCCGTCAAGAAGAACCAAGAGACGGAGATTGTGATCAACAATACGCGTGAACTGTACCGCCCCGTCGCAGCCGAAGGTGCAATGCTCTACTTCTTGCTTACGACCCTCAGCGCGATTGATCACATGTACCGATACTCGCTCGATTCGTTCGTGACGTTCTTTTACGCGTCGATCGACCGCGCGCCAGCGGCCGAGAAGCAAAGCGACCGCGTGCTGAGTCTGCGCGAGTCACTCCGGATCACGATCTTCACCTGGGTCTCGCGCGGGCTCTTTGAGTCGCACAAGCTCATCTTCTTGTCGCAGCTCACGTTCAATCTCATGCGGCGTGGCATCCTCGGCGACGAATACCGCGTCCAAGAAAACTACATGCAGTTTCTGCTGCGTGGGCCTAAGAAAACCGCCGGTGCCGAGACCGAAGCGAACCCAATCGACTGGCTGCCCGGTGCACAGTGGAACTCGATCAACGCGTTGGCGGCGCTCGAAGAGTTTCAGAAAATGCCGCAAGATCTCAAGGAGGCGTCGTCGCGGTTCCGCGATTGGTACAACCACGTCACGCCCGAGTCGGAAAAGCTACCACTCGACTGGGCCGACCTGGACCGCACACCGTTCTTGAAGCTGCTGGTCGTGCGCTGTCTGCGTCCGGACCGCATGACAGTCGCCGTGAATGAGTTTGTGCGCCACGTGCTTCCAAACGGCAGCAATTATTGCGACTGTGACTCGACGCTCAACTCGCTCCAGGTGATGGAACAGTCGTACTTGGACTCGACGCCGACGACGCCGCTCTACTTTATTCTGTCGCCAGGAGCCGATGTCGTCGGCGGCGTCGACAAGCTCAGTGTCAAGTTTGGGTTTGAGCGCGGCGTGAGCTACCACAACGTGAGTATGGGCCAGGGACAGGACGTGCTCGCGATGGACCGGCTCGAGGTCGCGCACCGGAATGGGCACTGGGTCATTCTCAACAACATTCACCTCATGCCACGGTGGTTGCTCGCCCTCGAGAAGAAGCTGGACGAGTTTGCGCTCGAAGGCTCGCACAAACACTTTCGGCTCTTCCTCACGTCGGACCCGTCAAATGCCATTCCGATCGGCGTGCTGAACCGCTGCATCAAGCTCACGAACGAGCCGCCGTCGGGACTCAAGGCCAATTTGAAGCGCGCGTTCGTGAGCTTCCCGAAAGAGTACATCGAGGAGGCCGAGGGAAAGGTCAAGTCGATTCTCTTTGGGCTCTGCCACTTCCACGCCGTGCTCATGGAACGCAAAATGTACGGACCGCTCGGGTACAACATGATGTACCCGTTTTCGCTGGGCGATTTGCGCGACTCGGCCATTTGTCTTCAAAACTATCTGGAGAACTCGGCCGGCGGCAAGATCCCATGGGCAGATCTCCGGTACATTTTTGGCGAGATCATGTACGGCGGTCACATTGTGAACGACTTTGATCGCCTGCTCGCGAATACGTACTTGGAGTTTTACATGCGCGACGAGCTGCTGGACGAAATGGAGATGTTCCCGTTCGTGGGTGACGACAAGGGGCCGTCGTTCATGACGATCCCGCCGTCGTCGTACGACAAGTACCTTGAGCACATCGACACGGAGCTCAAGACGGACTCGCCGCTGGCGTTTGGGCTCCACCCGAACGCTGAGATTGATTTCCGCACTTCGCAGAGCGAGAATCTGTTTCGCACACTAATGGAGTTGCAGCCGCGCGACGCGAGCGCCGGTGACGCCGGCATGAGTCCCATGGACATCGCTAAGGCCGCGCTTGAGATGGTCATGAGCCGCGTAGGCGAGAAGAAGTTTGAGTGTGACGACATTGCACGCAGCCTCGAAGAGGTCGGGCCGTACCAGAACGTGTTCCTGCAAGAGTGCGAGGCCATTAACGGACTGCTGGTCGAGATGGTGCGGTCGCTGAACGAGCTGCAGCTCGGCTTTGCGGGCGAGCTGACCATGTCGGACGCCATGGAGGCCGTGCAAGAGTCGCTGTTTCTCGACCGCGTGCCCAAGTCGTGGGAAAAGCTCGCGTTCCCGTCGCTGCGACCACTGGGTGCGTGGCTCACGAACCTTGAAGCGCGGCTCCAGCAGCTCGAAGAGTGGACGCAGAATCCCGTGGATATCCCCAAGGTCACGTGGCTCAGCGGCATGGTCAATCCGCAGTCGTTCTTGACGGCGATCATGCAGGTCACGGCCCAGAAAAACCAGTGGGAGCTGGACAAGCTCGTGGTCCAGACCGACGTGCTCAAGCGGCGTAACGGTGAGATCGACGCGCCATCGCGCGACGGCGCCTACGTGCACGGGCTCTACCTCATGGGCGCGCGCTGGGATGCGACCAACAACACAGTCGACAAGTCGCAGCCCAAGGAAATGTTCTGTTCCATGCCTGTGATCAACTGCAAGGCCGTGGCCGCCGACAAGCTCGACACGAAAGGGTCCTATTTGTGTCCGTGTTACAAGACCGAGTCGAGAGGCCCGACGTACGTCTTTTCGGCGCAGCTCAAGACGAAGTCGCCGCCGGCGCGCTGGATCCTCGCGGGCGTCGCGCTCATCATGGACGTCGTGACCTAAGGAGGTGTGTAGTTCTCTTTCTATCTACGTTGTGGTCCGGAACGCGCAGAACTGCTGCCAGAGCGAGAGGCTGCCCTGCGCCGCCGGCGTGAGCTGGTATCTACATATACGATTACATTTCCCTATGAGCACACATCTACTCAGAGATGTAGAGGGCAAAAGAACGACGTACTTGTTGAGTGTAGATTGGTCGACCCAGCAAAGCCGCGTCGACTCGAACTTGTCCTGCGGGCCAAGACGATAGAGTGCGTCCACTTCTTCGGACGAGAGCGGGGTCGCCATGTGGAACACTACGAAGAACACATCACAGGTGAGCCACGCCAACGGGGCCGCTTCTCATACCCAACGCACCAAAGCTCGGCGTCTCGGCCTCAGACTGGAACACGACACCCAGCAGCAGCGGATCCGACAGCTGCGTCGGCGACAAGTTGATCTCCTCGTGGACTTCGTCCACGATCGAGCCAAAGAGCCGTTCGACTGCGAGCGCTTCCACGGCGGTGGCGCGCTCGCTCCCCTCTTCCAACGTTTCGAGATCCTCCATCGTGAACGGTAAATCCTGATACAAACTCCAAGTCAAATGCGAGAAAGTACAACCCCCTCAAACTCCACATACCGAAGGTTCGGGGTGGCCGCCGGGGGTGTCAAACAGCTGCTGGTAGACACCGACGCTGCGACTCCGCTCGATGAGCGCGACACGCTGGTCACGGGTCTCTACGACGCCAGAGACGCCGACCTTGCGCGAGAGAAACGCCGTCGCGTCGCCAGCATGCAGCCGCTCGCCGTCGCGCCTCAGCTGCGTCACGAGCGTCGAGCAGCACGTGCCCAAGTACGCCTTGTAGTCCGTCAGACCGCACTGCAGACTGAGTCTGCTGTTGTCTGCATCGAGTCGCCAGTCGTGGAGACGGAACTTGGTGCCGTTAAAGAGCCGCGGCGCGCGCTGCTTGTGCGCGGCCCAGAGCTGCTCGATCGAGGCCCCGACGAGCGGGTCCGGATGCGGCGTCGCGCGGTTGAAGCGCCGCGACAAGCGGATCTGCACAGAGGATCTGGGGAGCGGACCAATGGCAAGAGACGGTGCAGACGCCGTGGTCGTGGGCGCCACGAAGCTCGCGAGGGAGAACGCCATGAGCCGCGCGAGCCCAAGCGGCCGGATCATTCCCTTCGCGGTTGTTGGGAGAACCGGATACTGACATCCGCGTTTGAGTGACATCCCCCTTCAAATACGACATCGTATTTTGTGTGTGCTGTCCGTCACATACTATTTTGTGTCCACTTGACACAAATACGATGAGACGCAGGTTCTGGGAACGGAAACTCAGCGGAGCCCCTCTGTGCTTCTCGCCATTGATTGTTCGGCTCTTGCGATCGCGTAAAAGCCGTGGACATCGCACGGCATGATTCCCGTGGCCCCTTTTTAGTGAGGGAGAAGATACACAATGTGGTCCACTATACAGTACTGGACAGACATGCTCAGGTATCAGACCCGATGGCGAATTTCGATTCCGGATTATTATTGAAGCCACATTTTGCCGCACGGAGTCCTGAAGTTTGCCAGCGGTTTGTGCTGACGCAGAGAGCTCTCCATACAGTAGTGTACAGTAATACGCTATGATGTTCATAGTACAGTCCGTTCGCGAAATAAGCCACCTTCTGATATATAAAGCCAGAAGGAGAATAAAGTCCACGGAACAAAACACAAAAGGTGCAGCTGTGTCCGCGTACTGGATTATGTTCATAGTCGAGCGCGTGGTGGACGAAGTCGTGGTAGGATGGAATGAAATGGCTTTGGGGTTCATGTTTCACCCAGTATAAACGCTCGAAAATGCTCAGAGACATCGACGTCTATTGTCAGCCCCCTGATGCAGGTGAAGCAGACGTGGATGCATCATGCATCAGTACATCAGCCCATCACCCTACCATCCCCTCTGGGAAACAAAATATAGAGGATTGCAGGTGCATGCGGTTATCCCTGTGGCTTATTTCGCGAACGGACTGTACTGTACGGCTTCTGTATTGTACACTGTACACTGTACACACTGCACCTGTCGTTTACGTGCTGGTGAAACGTGAAACTTTGAGAATAGATCGCATCCCCCTGACGCCGGCTGCTTGGAATCCAAAGCGATGAAGAACTGAGGCACAGGCAGCGAGAACGCAGTGGCTTGTCGACGTCGACATACTGTACAGTTAAACCCTGAGTCGTTGTGAGTCACTTGTGACTGTGGCCAAGGTACTGTACGCGACTTCCCTGGCGGCTGCGCATTCGGGCTGAATACGTGATGGAGCCTCCGAGGTTCGAATACAAACCAGCTAATAGTTCTCATGCACAGTGTCGGGGGAGTAGGTACGGGGTTCACGGTAATGGACGCATAAAAGAACGGGAGCTTTACGTCCTGTGTAAAGTTGGCAGCGAAAACCCAATGCCCCTCAGGCCCCGGCCTTGCGCTTGACACTCAGCGGAGGCCCCATTGCCGAAGTGTCAAGCACATTGAACTTGCGATCTGCAAGGTGGACAGTCCAAATCAGCGGCGCGAACTGTCCATTCTAATTCAGTGTACAAATGGGGGTACACTACTAAAATAGTAAACATCAGCGCGCTGCTGTTTACTGTGCGATGTTAATTAAGCTCTGTATTTGAGTGTTTTTTTTTCTCTTTTCCGTAAAATTGAGATCTTCAATAGTCCCAATCTGGAACCCCATAGTCAAACCCAGTTAATTTGTCATAATTACATGTTTATCGGTTCCCGGTGCTTCATCCACCGAAAAATTTACTGTACTGTACTTATTTTGGGAGCAAATCATTTCTGCATCATCATCGATTAACCCATCTCCGCTGTCGATTCACCTACTAAATAAGTCGTAATAGAGCGCAGTTGAAGTTGGGGGCGGGGTGAATGCTCAAATTAATGGACCGTAGCACAGCAGTCGGCTCTGCTGGTTTTGGGCGTGGTGAAGCCAACGTGGAAATGCTATGAAATGCCACCAAAATGACTGTACCCATACAGTCGCAGCGAGCCCAAGGCGCGGTCTCTCTGTTTTAATCCACGCTGTGGCTTCCATTCTCCCATCCAAAAGCGCTTTCCACTTGTCTTTCGGACGTGCGGCACCCACCGTTTAGCTTGAAGTTCACTGTTCAAGCCATAAACAGTATGTATCCAGTTGTGTTTGAGCCAAGCGTCAATTGTTAATAAAACGCACATTAGGAGCAAAACATGGATGGGGCACCTGAGAGGAGACCTTCCGAATGGCCAGACAGGCATCAACAAACGCGCCGGCATCTCCCCTGTTGATTGCACCACACGGAACAGAACTCCCAGTGATTGATTCAGCGCTGACTGATCCCGCGAGTCTCCCAAATGGATCGGCTTAGTGGATGTTGGAGCAACCCAATTTTTCCTTCCCGGTCTGGCACAGTGGTTTCCCGGCCAAGTCTCGACCTTCCCATCCATTCTTGGGTCTCCTGATCTTCCCAGCCTCACTTTCCAATTTGACGGGCTCATCGCACGCCGCCCGCCCTCGCTCCTTCACGCAAGCTCACTTCTAGCCCAGCCGAACGGAGACGCCATGTCGACCCAAGTCAAGGAGCCACTCACACCGGACGTGTACGACAAGTACGCGTCGCCCAAGGTCGACGACCTCGAGGCCGAGCAGCCCGAGGTCAAGAGCGCGTCCATCTTGTGGCTGCTCCTCATCTCGATGCCGCGCATGGCCATCCAAATGGCCTGGGCCGCCCAGTGGGCCGCGCTCGGTCCGTATCTCGGCACGATGCTGCCCCGGTTTGCCGTCCAGATCACGCAGATCATTGGGCCTCTCTCGGGCATCCTCGTGGCGCCGACGGTCGGCGTGCTGAGTGACCGCAGCACCCACCCGTGGGGCCGCCGCCGTCCGTTCCTCGCGTACGCCGCCGTCTTCAGTGCGATCTGCTGGATCCTCATGGGCTACACTCGCGAGATGGGCGAGGCCCTCGGCGACTACGGCAACGGCAAGCCCGGCGTGCCCACGAGCCGCAAGTGGACGGCGACCTTCACCATCTTCTTCTACATTTGGATGGACGTGACCGTCAACGTCGTGCAGACGCCGGCGCAGCTGCTGGTCGCCGACTTGGCCGGTGATCGCCAGACCACGGGCGCCGCGCTCATGCAGGCATGGGGCGCGCTCGGCTCGTTCCTCATCTCGGGCTACATCCAGGTCTTTGGCGCCGCGTACCTCTCGCTCCACACGTTCATGGCCATGCTCGCGTGCGTCATGCTCGTGTCGGTCGGCGTCGTCTGCTTCTTCGTCAAGGAGACGCCGCTCGACAAGAACCAAGTGGAGCAGACGTCGGCGTGGCGCGGCATCGCCAACGCCTTTTACTCCATCTACGAAGGCGTGCGCACGCTCCCGGGCGTGCTCGTGGTCTACTGCTTCATCATTTTCTGCGTCAAGTACGGCTACACGGCGTACAACGGCAACAAGGGCCAGTTCTTTGGGCTCGAAGTGTACGGCGGCGAGTCGTCGGGCGCCGACAAGTGCGGCAACAACTGCACGGCCGAGCAGACGGCCTACAGCCACGGCGTGCGCGTCGCTGGTGGCTCGACCGATCTCATGTTCAACGCCGTGGGCTACATCTACTCGTGGACGCTCCCGCTGCTCGTGCGCCAGTTTGGCGTCAAGTGGACGCTCACCGTGTCCATGCTCCCGCAGTGCTGCCTCATCATCATGGCCTTCACCAAGGTCGTGGCCGTCAACGTCTTTATCGTCGTCATTACGTCGACCACGCAGAACGTCATCTTGACGCTCATCGTGCCCATCCTGATCCACGTCGTGGGCCACCAGGCCGAGATCGGCATGTACGTCGGCGCGCTCAACTCGGCCAACTGCTTCGGCCAGTTGCTCAACTTCGCCATCGGCGCGGCGATCGTGCAGACGCCCATGGGCTACAAACTGCCCGTGCTGCTCGGCGGCATCATGACGGTCGTCGGCGTCTTTGTGAGCATCTTCTTCTTCAAGATCAAAATGAACTCGCTCTAAGCGAGAGGATGGATGGAGAAGGGGTTGGAGGAGAGGGGAAGATCGTTTCATGTTGTAGCCCCTCACACTACACTACTACGTACCGTTATCACTATTATACAGTACTCTGGATATCATCGTTTTCGAGTCTCACAGCATTGGGATGGGATGGCTGCCGTACAGCACTGTCCTGCACGTAGTCCATCTCCATGGTGCCATCACCCGCGATGGCAAATCCGGTCTCCATCTCCGCGGGTGCCATCACCACGTAATGCACAATTACGACCTTTTTTATGCAAAGAAGGGAGTAGGATATGTCGTATTTTACGCAAGCATTCTCAAAAATACGACATACACAATCATCAGAGTTTCTGCCACCCATACACAAAGGTCAGATGTGGAAAACCGTTGATATTGGGGATTCCTCTTTGGTTGTATCCGTCCAGCCCTTTCGACTCCATCAGAACTTGCCCAGCAGCGCCGCGTACACGGCCATGACCGTCCAGAGCCGGTTCTCGGCCTCGTCAAACACGAGCGACTGCGGCGAGTAGAACACTTGATCGTCCACTTCTTCACTGTGGCGCGGCAGGCAATGGAGGAACACGTGGTTGGCAGCAGCACTCTGGAGCATTTGCTGGGTCACTTGGTACCCGGCAAAGCTCGCGAGCCGTTCCTTCTTCTCGTCCTCTTGACCCATGCTGATCCACGTGTCGGTCGCGACCACGTTGGAGCCCGTGACGGCCTCGACGGGATCCGTCGTCAGGAAAACCGATGTGCCGTGTTCCTATGTATGACACAACACAACAGGAAGCTCAGCCCACTGGAATAAGCCTCACTGAATAGCTCACAATAGATACCTTGGCGAGCCGCTGGGTCTCAGCGACCACGTCGGCGTCCGGCTCGTATCCCTTGGGCGTCGCAATGCGGATATGGGCGCCGACCTTGGGCGCTGCCAGCATATAGTCGTGCAGCACATTGTTGCCGTCGCCGACCCACGCCAGCGTGAGACCACTAAGCGTTCCAAAGTGCTCTTTCACAGTCATGTAGTCGGCCAGCGCCTGCAGCGGGTGGTACTTGTCCGAGAGCGCATTGATCACGGGCACGGACGCGAGCTGCGCGAGCTCCTGCACGTCGGCGTGCGCAAAGACGCGCGCGAGAATGACCGAGTTGAACCGAGAGAGCACGAGCGCTGTGTCCTTGAGCGACTCGTTCACGCCGAGCTGGATGTCGTCGGACGAGAGAAACAGGGCCTTGCCGCCGAGCAAGTGCATGCCGACATCGCTCGAGATGCGCGTGCGCGTGCTGCGCTTCTGGAAGATCATCGAGCAGATCTCGCCCGCAAGTGGCTTGGGCGCCGTGGCCTTGGTCGCAGGGTTGGAGTAGAGCTTCTTGTAGGCGATCGCCTGGTCCACGAGCCCGTGGAACTCGCCGCTCGAGAGCTGCGCCGTCGAGAGAAAGTTGCCACCGGCCAGCGACGCCAGCGCATTCGCCGGAGACGAAGACGACGAGGCGAATGCGCGAGCGGATACAGACGGGACGACGCCAGCGCGGCGCAGCGAGAGGAGGCGGCGGGTCGCGTACATGATGGCGACGGCCAGGCCAAATAAGAAATGCGGCGATCTTGATCCCACGAATGGTTGCGCCAATGTTTGCTCAATAGATGATGTGGAAGTTTAGCAATTGTTGGGTCAGTTACGGTACGAAGGGGGTTACGCCGTTTCCAACCAGAAGAATCTGCTTGTGGTTATATGGAAAGCGTAACCATTGTGTAGGGTTACACAATACCGGTATTGACACCGGTATTAATACCTGTAACGTGTGTGTGGCGATCTTCTGGTCCAAATGCCGACGTGAATCCAAGTGCCCAAATGAAGATGCTTGGCTTCATGATCCAGAGATCTCGCTCTCGTCTCCTCCCTCTACGGTACGTAGATCTTCAGTACTGTATGACATCCCCCACTGACCGTGGGAGTGTCTTCTCTGGTATTACTCGTAGGTCCGTTTTACAACATGCACGACTCTCATCCTCTCTCCCCTCAACCGCTTAGAAGATCTGTTCCTCCGAACGACCGAAGAAGAGGCGCCCAATGAACGAGTCGACGCCCGAGACCTGGGCCTGCACGCCCGCCTTGAGACGCTCTTCGTGGACCTTGATCGCCAGCCGCTCACGCGTGGCCGCAGCCGTGCGGCTACGCTTCAGGTCGCTCGCGAGGCCGATGGCCGCACACGCATCAATGAACAACTTGGTCGGGTTCCAGTGGCCCGACGTGATGCCCCACTCACTCGTGGCATAGTCGGCCGGGTACTTGTGGCTACACAGAGACAAAACAGAGAGACCAGTCAATACCCTCGTCCTGAACTAGAGGAGACCGTGATAAACGTACTGGTAGTTGTGGTAACCTTCGCCGATGGCGCCGATCGAGACAAAGAGGTTCTCCACGGCGGCGATGTTGCGGTCGTACGGCTTGTACCCAAAGAAGTGGGCAACGCTGTTGACACACCACGTCATGTGGAGCACCCAGACGTGGCGGAAGATACCACCGACCCAGAAGCCGACCCACTTGCTGCCCATCAAGTGGCCCACGAATGTCGGGAAGCCGTAGCACATGACGAGCACGGTCCAAATGTAGTACTTCATCTGGAACTTCACGAACGGGTCGCTCAGGAGATCGTCATAGTTGAGCTTCGCGCCGGCCTTGCGGACATTGGCGTGCTTGCGGACCATGACCCAGCCCATGTGGGCAAAGAAGAAGCCACGACCCGAGTTGTGCGGATCGGCCGTCGTGTCCGAGCCCTTGTGGTGGACGCGGTGGTCACGGGACCACTCGAAAATGCTTCCTTGGAACGCCATCGAGTTGCAGAGCATGAGGAAAAACCGCAGCGGTGCCTTGGCAGAGTAGCTGCGGTGCGCCCAGAGGCGGTGCGCGCCGGCCGTGATCCCCAACCCAGACGTGAACCACAGCGCAAGCCACAGGACAGCGATTTGGGAGAGGGTGCTCTTGGGGAAGACAAACAAGAGCGCGTAGAGCGCGCCAATGTGCCAGAGCAAAAGCACAATGACGTTGTACCACACGACCTCGCCCCAGTGGAACGACGGCGCCTTCTCCTTGTCGTTCATGGTCTCTTCGGTCGGCACGAGGTCCTCCATACCTGCCTCTTCCTCGACGACGCGCTTGGACGCCGCCGTGGCGCGCTGCTTGAGGGTCTCCGCAGTCATCGGGCTTGTTCCTTGGGGGATACGCGGAGAGAAGTGCGAAGCACGAGGCGGCTTGGATTCTCTGGTCTTCCGGCGGAGGCGAGCGCGTGCCGAGTCAGGAGTGGTCCCTCCGGAGCTCCTCATCAAAGACGCGCAGCCGATTAGACTCGAGTTTAGAGTACTGCACAGTAGTGTACCGGTGGAACGGATTTGAGAGGGTTTCCACGTCACTTCCCTATGGGTCACTGATGTCACCTGCTCTGTTGAATGATTGGTGGATATTTATCTCGTCAGGTATTTAGTTTGAGAGGTAGTTGGTGATACAGAGAATCAGACCCGGAGAGGGGATATGGGTTACGAGACACCGTTACAACTTGCAACGGATCTATACCCACGCAGTTTCAGGCATTCTATCTCCAGAACCTCCAGCTTTGGTTGCTCAAGGCAGCGGACTGGAGACCACCGTGGGCCTTTGTATAGTAACTTGTAGGTTAAAATAGGACCAGTTTGGGGATAGACTCATTCTAAACCCACACTCCAAAACTCAACTTGTATCGGGAGGTGAGCAACCCCCGGATGGATGGGCTCGAAAGTATTTACTTTCAGAGGGCTGTATCTTCTGGGAAACAGCTGTTTGGTCCTTGGAGGTTTTATGGGTCCAGCAAAAGTGGGTCGTGTGGTCGTGACTGATGGAAGCAGATCCCACAGAGTGATGGTCATAGGTACACTGTACCCGCCGCATGGCTACACTGTACCCGCAGCATGGCTACAGCTCTATGAGTCATGGGGCAAGCGAGGGAGAGATGCATGTTGAGATAGGGACCTGCGAGAAGCCGTCGCGTGAACGACAGTAGCGTTTGGTAGAGATATTACGTGGAGGCCAGTCCACCGGGAGGAGCGAGGCAAGGCCTGTTGGCGCTGGCGAGCTGAGATGCAATTTGGCAGCCCCGTACATCAATCTACTGCGGGGCAAGCATTTCCAGTCTATCCCAGTAGACCTCGTTCGATGTATTGCATTACAATCACGCTTCGGTCTAAAAAATCTCTTCCGAGCGACCGAAGTAGAAGCGATTAATGAACGAGTCGACGCCCGAGACCTAGGCCTTGAGGCGCTCTTCGTGATCCTTGATCGCCAGCCGCTCCCGCGTGGCTGCGGCCGTGCGGCTACGCTTCAGGTCGCTCGCGAGACCGACGGCCGCACACGCATCAATGAAGAGCTTGGTCGGGTTCCAATGGCCCGACGTGATGCCCCACTCACTCGTGGCATAGTCGGCTGGATACTTGTGGCTACACAAAGACAAACAAGAGCGACTGCTCAATACCATAGCTTCAGGAGACCAATGACGAGACCAGTATACATAACGTACTGGTAGTTGTGGTAACCTTCGCCAGTGGCACCGATCGCGACAAGGAGGTTATCAACTGCAGCGATGTTCCGGTCGTATGGCTTGTATCCATAGAAGTGGGCGACGCTGTTGACGCACCACGTCATGTGGAGCAGCCAGACGTGGCGAAAGACTCCACCGATCCAAAAACCGGCCCATTTGCTGCCCATCAAGTGCCCCACAAACGTCGGGAACGCGTAGCACATGATGAACACGGTCAGGTTATAGTATTTCATCTGGAACTTCACGAACGGGTCGCTCAGGAGATCGTCATAGTTGAGCTTGGCGCCAGCCTTGCGCACGTTGACGTGCTTGCGGACCATGACCCAGCCCATGTGGGCAAAGAAAAAGCCACGACCCGAGTTGTGCGGATCAGCCGTCGTGTCCGCACCCTTGTGGTGGACGCGGTGGTCACGGGACCACTCGAAAATGCTTCCTTGGAACGCCATCGAGTTGCAGAGCATGATGAACAGCCGCAGCGGTGCCTTGGCAGAGTAGCTGCGATGCGACCAGAGACGATGTGCGCCGGCCGTGATCCCCAAACTGGCCGCAATCCAAATGACTAGCCAAAGCACGGCGATTTGGGAGAGGGAGCTCTTGGGGAAGACAAACAAGAGCGCGTAGAGCGCACCAACGTGCCACACAAGAAGCACAATGACGTTGTACCACACGACCTCGCCCCAGTGAAATGAAGGGGCCTTCTCCTTGTCGTTCATGGTCTCTTCAGTCGGCACGAGGTCCTCAATGTCGGCCTCGTCCTCGAAGACGACGCGCTTGGCTGTAGTCGTGGCGCGCTGCTTGGCGGTCTCGACGATCATGTTTGCTTGATCCTTGGGAGATAGAGAAGTGTGCAGCACGAGGCGTCTTAGATTCTCTTGTCTTCTCGAGACCAGCACGAGGCGTCTTAGATTCTCTTGTCTTCTCGAGGCCGACGAGACGAGTTGCATCGGTGTCCCCTCCAGAACATCTCACCAAAGACGAGCGGTGACATCAGTGGCCCAAGCTTGGGCCACTGATGTCGCGGGCTGTGTCGACGATCAGTGGATATTGTCCATGCACATATCACAAGGATTGCTGCGCTGAGTTTTCTCAGCGGAGCTATTGAAACTGAAGAAGAGTACCCGCATCATCACCGTATAGGTACAGGCCACGTGATCGCTCGGAGGAAAACACGCCATTCGAAATCAATAATACCAAAGAAGATCTCGTTTGATGCTGTAGTTTGAATTTAGAAAAATCTTCACGCGACCTCGGTCCCAGCAGAGGTAATTCCCCCATCGTATTCTCCACTCTGTAGAGAACCGATCGCCATGCAAACGCAAGTGAGCCTCATCATTGTCGGGCGGCCACCACAGAGCTGGATAAGGCCTAAGCAGACTCAGATGAGGGCGCCATCAACAGACGCCAAACATAGAGATGGCTACACAGTACCCAAAACGTTGCAGCTTCCAAGATGAATTGGATCCATTTCCAGTCTCAAATGCGGTGAGAATAGCTGTATGCCGCGCCACGATAGCCCATGGCTCTGTTCTACTCCGCCTTTTGCTTGCCATGTGTGTCCACGACTGGATTTGGAAGTTTGCTGGCGGTAGATGTACAAAAGAGAACCGAGGCATCGACTGGTGCAATCTCCGCCCCAAAGAGACACGAGTTGACAATTGCGGCGCCGCTGTACGATCGCGTCACTTGCGCTTGATAGGCCTTCAGTCTACACCAATAAAAACCAGTCAGTACGTGCGACAATCGCTATATGCTTCCCCATTGGGACCCCTACCGGTGAAAGTGATGGCCTAGGCTGCTGGGTCTCGTGACGACTCGAAAGAAGACAGGGGACTGGGTGACACTCTGTGACTGCTCGTCGAAGAATTCTCGGACTTTCTCTCGATCGGTCTCATCTCGCCCACGACGTCGACTCGGACTGATATCCTTGATAGTCAGCGATTCGTCAGAGGACGACCGTTCGCCTCTGATGGGCTCGATGCTGAGCGACATCGTGTAGGCACCGGGAAGCACGATGCGGTGGAGCACCGAGACAAACGGTAGCCCACGCAGCACGACCACGGGGACCCAGAGCACAAACGACACGAGCCATACGCCGAGTCGCACGAGGCCGAAGAAGACGAAAAATACGGCGTTTGTCGTCACGAGAAACACGAGAATCGTAAAGAGCAGCGTCCCAAGTAGCAGCTGCATCATTCCAAATCCGTCAGTATCCAATTATGATGCCCATAACTGAATTAAAAGTCGTACCTGGTTAACGTCGTACTCGCACGAGTCGACACGCTTGCGGAGCACATTATTTTTCTGGCCGAGAAATAACTTCCAGAGCGATGACAGCAGCCGCAGCTGCATGGCGTTGAGCTTGGTGAAGTACAGAAAGACCCAGTAGGAATGCCAGGTCACGAGCGCCACGGCATCCGAGATCATACTCAGTTGGAGCGTGAGTCCGGCGTGGCTCGAGCAGCTCACCACCATAGCGACCAACTTTGGGGAACTGATCGCGGTTTGCCAGACCCAACTGGTGACCGCCGCGTCATGCATAAACTCCCAAAAGTCGAGCCACATGAGAATACCGTTGCCGAGAATCGCCGCCAACCGAACGTTTAGCTAGCACGGAGAACACGCGCATGTGAGATACATTCCCATCTTCATAAGAAGCTCAATCATGTTTCGTGGAGAGCTCACCTTGAATCCGGCGGGTGCATCCATGAGCCAGGCAACGTGCTCGCGAAGACCGTCGAGAAACGTCATGGGGGATCTGCGTGGAAAGGAGTCAGTTACCACATTCACAGACACGACTGTGAATCAGCCTCAACGTACAACTCCATTTGCTCCGCCACTGGCAGAGCCATCGAGATCATAAAAGAGGCGAAGGCGAGGCCGAGGGCATAGTCCACGAAAAAGTAGACGATGAAATCGCAAAGCTCAGTGTAGGATCCGCCTGCAGAGTACCGTGGTGGGTGAGTACCTCTCCCATTAGAATCATGAGTGTCAGTGAGCTCCATACCTTTTTGGCTTCGATACCGCGCTTGGAACTGCGCTGGCAGCGTGAGGATATTGGAGAATCGATGAGCAAACACTCTCGTACTCTGGGAATAATCCTACAGAGAGAACCACGTTTAGCCAGTGACTCTGGGACCTGTTGGTGGAATCCTTCCCACCTTGAGAGAGGTGCCGCGGCCCATGGGGAGCTTTGTCAGCAGTGGCGCGGAGATGAGAGCGAGCAGGGTCTTCTGCCACACGAGGTTTGCAGCCGCGAACGGCAGGCCGATCACATAGTACGCGACCGCTACGCACAGACGTACGCTTAGTATCAGTGATTCTCCCCCAAGTAGTTGAATACCGGCTCTTCCATACCAGCGATCAATGGGCTGGTGGGGCGACTCGCGGACGTGGTGGTCTGCGTCTCAAAGTGGTCTTGAAGCTGCTGCAGGGGCGCCGCCAACGGCGACCTGGGCGACAGCGACGCAACGCCCGACCGCGCGCGTCCTCGCACAAAGAGCTGCGAGTCGTAGAGGACGACCACGCCAGGCTGCGGCTGCTTCTCCTTGCGGGTGGAGATCAATCGCAGCGACCGGTCCACAGCGTCGGCATTGTCCAATGGCGTGTACTCTACGCGCAGGAGCGTGGCGTCGTCCACGCCAATGCGCGCTACACTGTTCCCCTGTGGCGCGGCGTAGCAGATACCAATGATAGCATGGCGACCAGCCACCGACGATCGATCTGAGCGTTGGAAAACCACGGGTTAGTGGAAAGATTCCTGATGCATTCTGTTGGTTCCAAACGCCCACCGTACCGTGCGTGAAATCGACGACACAGACCGCCGCTTGCGCTACGCGATAGCCCACGAGCCAAAGAGGCTTGTCGCCCTCGCGCTGGCCGCGTTTCGCGTCCGCTAGCACGCCACGGAGGCGCCGCTGCGGCCAATACAGCGTCACCACCGGAGGTCCCATTATCCGCCAGTTCCCCATTCTTCGTGGGGTCAATGCCACCGAGTACCAGAAATGTGGTACACCAAATCGATGTGGTCCACATGGATTCCCAACACTGCCACTTCAACTTGGGATCACCCAACTGGCTGATCCGGTGGAAGGCGCACAGATTGGAAGCGACTCCATGGCTTCGAAGAAGGCGTCTTCTGACAAGCGGCTTGTCCAGGCCGTACTGGAGCGCAAGCCGTACAAGGCCGCGACTGAGGAGGCCCGCGCGCTTGCGTGGGCCAGGCTCTCGCGGAGATCGGCTCGTCGACGGCCAAGAGCTACAACGCTGAGAAGAGATTCCGCCACATCTCGACGCGGGCGGGGCGCGAGAAGATGGACGACGGCATGGCGGACCAGCGCCGCCGCATTCTGTCGGAAGAATCGGTCGCGAATCGCCAGCTGCGTGCGAGCAAACGCGACGGAGTCAGACCGCTGAAAGCCCACAGAATCGACGGCGAGGAGGAAACCAAGGACAGCGAGATCCACGCGCCACCGCATAAGAAGCGCCGCGTGGCCAAGCCCCGGCGCTTGCATGTGACCAAGGAGATGAAGCGTGTGGAGTGGGAAGAACGTGACCAAGTGGTGTCCGACGAGGACCACAAGACCAACCCCAAAGACGACGACGAGGGCGACGAAGATGACGACCCTGTGCTGACCGTTGGTGCGAATGGGTCGCCCGTGGACGCGTCAGCGACCCACGATGGGATGTCGACCACCGCCATGACGACCGAGACCGCCGTGCCCATGCTGCGAACGCTTGCCGAGTGGCGCATGGTCGACGAGGAACTCAAGGCGTCTCGTCGAGACACCGAGCTGCTCGCCAAGCACGTCATGGAATCGCAGCGTCGTCGCCATGCGCTTCTCGGGCTGACGGCGTCCGAGTGGATTTGAACGAAGGGAAAGGAGACCGCTTCTTCGCATCGTCGTTTTGGACATAATGAAAGTGTTTTGAGGTAGTTTGGTGTGAATATTATACCGACGATTACGACTAGATGGAGAATGTGACGTGCAGCTTACTGCTCCTTTTTCCGGTCGCTGTCTTGTGTGGGGTTCGCGAGCACGCCGCGCACATAGTCGGTCGAGTGGTAGAGTCCCGTCGCAAGATCGCGGGATGTGCGCAGGGTCGTGGTCGCGACCGACCAGCCGAGGCCCCACCATGTGCGGCTCTGGCCCTGACCCGCGTGCTGATTTCTTGGAGACAGCTCGGGCTGCTCGGCCTCGGCGGCCGCCGCGGCCGTCTCGTCCAACACGCTTGAGGCGACGCCGCTCAGCGGGTCCAGCGCATCGGTCGCTTGGTCCACCGAGCCGTGCACGGCCATCTCGACCTCGGCGTGGCGAGACGCCTTTTGCCGCTTGGCCTGCCGCCGCCGGTTCTCCAACTGGATTCGCGTCTGTACCCACACACCCACGCATAGTCATTAGCTCTCTTTATGTCCATCAAAGAGGAAGCGACGAGGTAGTTCACCTTGGCGATGGCCAGTCCCGTGAGCGCGCCAAACGCCATGCCGGGCAGCACCATGAGAAACCCGACAAGCGGCTGTGCGAACGCCACCAACACCAGCAACCCACCAAGCCAGCCAGCGACGGCGCCGCACGTGCCACCAAAGAGCGACAGGTAGAGCAGCCGCGAGCACATGGTGGCCTCCCACTCGCGGGCGTCCTGCGCGCGGCGCAGCTGCTCCTCGGCATGGAAGCGGAGCCGCTCGGCATTGAGCGCGCGGCGCTCGACCGTGCGCTCCACAACGTCGCGGTGGAGCTGCAGTTGGCGCTGCAGCTCCTTGGTCACGGCGATTGCAGCGTCGCGCTGCGCGATGAGTTCGTCTTCCATCGTGATTCTTCCAAGATCCGCTTTTAGGGGGTCGACCTCCTCGACCTGAGCTGCTGGGATGACGCACGCAGACGCGGCAAAACCAGGTTGCACCCTGATTTATGTGGCCCACATATTGTATGGAATAATGTGGTCCACACTATATTATACAGGTGCAACTTCAACGTCACCAAGATGGAAAGCGGGCGCAAAACAAAAAAAATTGGATCAAATTGAATCACACAGACGAGCTTGCGTTCTTGTGCGTATCGAGCTACAGTGTGCCGTACTTATGGGCGTTGGATGTACGGTTCGTTGGCGGGCGAAAAGAGGTCTTGGTAGAGCAATCGCCCTGGCGAGATCACGGCAAAGGCACCGGCCGCCACCGCACCAACGTACGAGCCCCGCATATATGATATGTGCCGGCGGAGGTCGCGAGGCTTGCGGCGAATGTTGTAGATACCAGCGCCAACGCAATAGAGGGTGAATGCCGACAGCCCGTGGATCCACGAGAAGTGCCCGTTGTTCAAATCGCGTATTCCGAACGACGAGATGCACGTCACGAGCATCGAAGCCGACCACGCACGACCCAGGAATCGATGGGCACGGGTGCCCTTGGGCAGCAAAAGGATCGATGCGCCGAGCGCGATCACGCCAGTCGCGGCGGCTGTGTGCACGACGGTGACCATGTTCCAGTCTCGCTTTTGAGCTGTCGGCGTGGCCATGGTGCAGCGAGCTGGTTAGTTCTTCTTGGAGTTGGTAGATTCAGGAGTGACGAGAGCTCGGGATGCGACCAGGATGCATGGCGATGAAGTCTCATGGTAATGAAGTCTCTGGTCAACTGGCGGTGCCAAGCTGGACAGCGTGCCATCATTCCACATCCACGGGGAATGATGGTGCTATATGTTCTCGTCAAAACGGATTGGGAGTGTTGCGAGTAGTTTCAGAGGAATACTGTTTATAAGGACTCATCAGGGATAATAATTCCCTATTTGCTCAAAATACGAGTACTCTATAGACAGGATATTTGTTTATAGAGACTTTGATGAGATGATGCTTCCAACCATCATCACCAGACAACCACTGGTGATTGTGGTCACCAACCATCATCACTCCAGTGCGTGTTGAAGTCACCACGCATGGATCACGGGGTACAGTATGACTCCTGCCCCACGCCCCACTTGCTATGGAGCGACCAGGGTGTAAAATCATATGTGCATTACGCGGTTTTAGTGTACTGTGCATGGAAAAGGCTGATTGGGATGATGCCAACAACCAACTTGCGTTCTGGGGATGCAGGCAACAGTGGTGCCTACTGGTGTCAAAACACCGCACCACCAGCTCACACCGGAATACTACAGAGTATTATAGTACGAAGACGGATAGTCAACGATGCAGCAAGACCATCTCTTTGGGAAAACCACTCCGTCTCTTGAGTGTTGTCGTTTTGTCGAACAGCGTGGGATGAATTATGCATTCGACTCCTTCTACCGAACTCTCCAGAAAAATGAAAAAACGAACAATCGTTTCCTCGTTTCCTCGTTGCTCTTCTTTTCTGTCGGTTTCACAGAACCATCAAAGTGGGGCAGCACTGTCAGAGAAAGAACTGAGTTCTGGCTTTCTCTCTTCTGGCGATGAGACAGACTTGTGGAAGATTCGGTTCTTTATTCCTTCAGTCGCACTGAAGGTTCAGCGCGAGTCAGGTACATTGTCGTTCGAACGTTTGGGTGTGGCGC
>JAADXL010000248.1:0-38587 GCA_023337755.1 Pythium aristosporum
CGCAGAGAGGTGAGAAGTCGGGCAGATCTTCCGAGTCCAGCCAAGTTGGGTGTGCGTCAAACGTGTGGTGGCTCGAGATCGTGTAGTGGTTGAGAAAGAAGGGCTTCTTGCGTTCACCGCGTTTCATGCGCTCGGCCTGGTTCTTGACTTTCCGCACCATAAGATCACCCACGATTTCGAATGAGAGGTCGTCGTGCAGTCCCCACTCAAACCCGCGATGGGCCGGGCCGTCCCAGTCCTCCTTACTGATGTTGTATTGTTCTTCAGCGATGCGCTTCATGTCCGGCGCTGCAATCACGGTCTCAAAGCCGTGGGAAGGCAGGAACGAGTCCCACTGGTCGTACGTGACGATGCAGCCCGTCGTGAAGACAGTCTCGTACCCTTTCTGCTTGAAGAACTGCGGCATGCCCACGAGCTTGGTGCGTGTCTTCCCATATGTCGTGCCGGAGTCGGTGACCGAGTCGTACGCGATCTGGCCAAAGAGAATGGCCTCTAAGGATCGACTGGTCTGCCAACTGGACCACATATTGTTGAACGCGATGCCGCGCGAAGCCCAGTGGTCAAAGTGGGGCGTGACAGTCAGGTTGTTCTTCTGCATGAGGCGACCGGCGCTCGTGTTGGCAGCCATGAGCAGCGAGTCCATGTAGCGGAACGACTCTACCGCGAGCACCATGACGTTGGGCGGGTTCTTCTCTTCGACCTGGACGTCAAACGCCAGCGGACCCTTGAAGCCCGTGGTCTTGCGGAAGAGCACGTCTTCCTGAAAGAGCTCGTAGGTCTCGGTGTCTGGCTGCAAGTAATAGGTGGCGGATGAGATACCACCGGAGCCGTAGCTGGGTAAGAACTGGAGATTGAAGACGTTTCGGCAGAGTTCGTTCAGCGTCGCGTTCAGCGCGATCGCCGAGACCGCGGGGCCAACGGCGTGAGAGATCACGCAGCAGACGACCAGCAGAAGTAGCCATCCCATAACCAGACGTACTTCTCTTGCCGAATAAGCACGTGCTGGTGCTGCGCCATAGAAGTTCTTGGTCGGCATTATCGAGACTCCGCCGAAGGCTTGGTCGTCTTCAGTATCACTGGGGGATGACGCCGAGTCGGTCAGGGCGAGGTCATCACTGCACCTATGCGAAGCTGACTCGAGATCTTCTCGTGGCGACGATGCCACACGCTTGAAGGCGAAACGAGCCGCCTGGCTCAAGACGAGGAGCCGATGCAGATCGACCCAACGCACGTACACACCCGTGAACGCAACTGCGAAAGAGAACGCGCCAATGCAGGTCGCGATCGCCCAGCGCACTTCGCGCGGCTCGACCTCGAGCGTGGTCGCCTGCTCTCGCTCGCGGCTCATCGTGGCGAGCAGATCGGTCGTGAAGCGCATTTCGCGGACCCGCACGAGCAGCATGTCGGCGGCGAATGGTGCGACTGTGAGCACCACAAGAATGAACACGGCGAGAGTACGGACAGCTCGCCCGACCACCGCGAGCGTAGCCATTCGCTTGGTGGACACCCTGGCGGCCAGTGCCACGGCTACAAACTCCAGCACAAGCAGCGCCGCAAAGAGCATGGTCGCAGTGAGCAGATCTTCGACCATGCCGAGCAGCAACCCGCCGACTTGGTGGATGGGCGAACGCTCGGGTGCGATCGCGTAGACATCGACAATCGGCAGGAGCGTCAGGAGCCGGTCAATAAAGAAGAACGCCATGGGCGCGCCGACCACGAACAGCACGTGGCGCCAGCGGGCGAGCACCATGGAGCAGCGACCGAGGCGAGGAACCATTCGCCTTGTCGAAGTCGGAGGCTAGCGAAGTGATGGGGACGAGAGTCCGGTACTCGTGGAGATGGAAAGGGGGTTCTTTCGTCTCCCTCTCGCATTCTGTCGTCACAGAGCCGCAATTTGGTTGGTCGCTCTGCCGAAAACAGAACGTCCGGCGGCGTAGCTCTTCACTTTCACAGATTGTGAGACACAGAGAGACTCGGTATCAGCATCATCATGGTCGCCATCATCAATCGGTATTGTCTGACTGGCTACATATCTGCGACATGCGCACCCGAGGATCGCATGTCGTTCACAAATGGATGGTTTATGTGCAAACAAGCTGAAGCTGACGCACAATATGCGTTCCTCCGAGGAGTAAAACGAACACGAGACAGTCCATCCGCCATACTGGTCCGAACCACCTGCCAGGTGGTTCGACCAGTGAGCCGGGGAGTCGCTCTGGAATCCTGATCAAGCTTACCAGTATATCCATATCCAGAGTTTCCTCTACGTTAACTGGATTCAATCCTAAGCGAGTTCAATGTGTGCAACAGATTTCTTTCAGCACTTGACCTGCGCCAGGCACTCGCGCTCCCATCGCGTCTTGTAGTACATGTCCACGTCGCGACCGGCTCTCCGGCGCGCGTGCCATGCCACGATCTCCTCTTCGCTGCGCGACGGCAGCAGATCCGTCTTCTCCAGCGGATCGCTGAGCGTGTCGTACAGCGCCATGCGGTTCGACGTGCGGTCGTACACGTACCGCTCGTGGCCGCGCACGATCGAGAGGCGTCGCCACGGGTTGTTGCTCCACACGAGCCGCTCGCCGTACGGAACCTCGCGCTTGAGCGAGCGGCCCACACCGGTCTGGAGAAATCCTTCTTTCGGGACACCAACAATATCGGCCAGGGTGTTCTGGATATCGTTCTGCTGGGTCGCGTCGCTGATCACCATGCCCGCGGACGCGCCCAGTCGGCCCTGGGCGATCAGTGCGCCGGCGACGTGCTGCACGGCCGTCTCGTAAAACACGGGGTTCGCGAGTCCCATCTCGGGACTCTGCCCGTGGTCCCCGACGATCACGACGATCGTGTCGTTCAGCACACCGGCCGCGTCCATGCGGTCCATGAACTTGCCCAGCTCCATGTCCGTAAAGTACCGCAGCTTGGCGTACTGCTGGATGAGCTCGCACTTGTGCTCCCAGCCCTCGCATAGTAGCGAAAAGTCCGGTAGGTCTTCTGAGTCGAGCCACGCCGGCGTGGCCTTGAACGGGAAATGGCTCGAGATCGTGTAGTGGTTGAGGAAGAAGGGCTTCTTGGGTTCTCCGCGTTTCATGCGCTCAGCCTGGTCCTGGACTCTCTTGATCATGAGATCGCCCACGATGGGGAGCGAGACATCATCGTGGACGCCCCAGATGAACCCGCGGCGCGCGTGGCCCCACCAGTCGTGCGTGCTGATGTTATAGTCTCGCTCGGCGATGCGCTTCATGTCGACGGCGCCCAGCACGATCTCGAAGCCGTGCGCGGGCAGGAACTTGTCCCACTGGTCGTACGACGTGTTGCCACCGGTAGTAAAGATCGTCTCGTACCCCTTCTGCTGGTAGAACTGCGGCATGCCGGCCAGCTTTGTGTCTACACTGCCGCGGGACGTGCCCGACATGGGCAGCGAGTCGTACACGACCTGGCTAAACAGAATCGCCTCGAGCGACCGACTGGTCTGCCAGCTCGCCCACATATTGCTGAACACAATGCCGCGTTTCGCCCAGCGATCAAACTGGGGCGTGACCGTCAGGTTGTGCTTTTGCATGACGGCCCCAGCCGTGGTGTTGCCCGCCAGGTACAGTGAGTCCAAGTACCGAAACGACTCGACCGCGAGCACCAATACATTGGGTGGGTTCGTATCGTCCACCGTCACATTGAATGCAAGCGGTCCTTGGAAGCCCGTGGTTTTGCGGTACAGCAGGTTGCTCTGGAAGAGCTCGTACGTCTCGGTATTTGTCTCGAGGTAATACGTCGCCGAGTCGATCGCGCCGGACCCGACCGCGCGCGTGAACTCGACACCAAAGACTCCGCGGAAGAACTCGTTCAAGGACGCGTTCAACGCGATCGCCGAGACCACTGGGTGGGCCGCATGGGCGAGGGCACTCGTCACGGCGATCAGCACAATGTACGCGACCAATACCGCTGTCAGGACAAGAGCGAGACGCGCAGCACGCGGCAATTGCTGCAGTCGCGTCCGACGTGGTGCGTCCGCCGCGACTGGCTTGGCTGGATCCTCATCGGCAATCCGCTCGAACGTCGTGGTCACAGCAGGCGAACCTGCGGCCGATGTTGCGGCCTCGAGGTCTTCGTTAGTGGAGAAGGAACTCCCAGTCGGCTCGACGGTGTCCACGATCCGCCACGGCCGCAGCAAGTCGATACACGTGACATAGCCCACCGTGAACAGGAGCGCTGTGAGCACCATGGCGAGGAGCGCGTGGAGAATCATGCGGACTTCACGCGGCTCGAGCTCGAGCGTGCCGGCACCTTGGTCGCGCTCGCGCCAGTACGTGGCCACAATATCGGTCGTGAAGTGGATCTCGCGGGCGCGCACGACCAAGAGATCAAACGTACAGAGCGACAGCGTCAACAACGTCAGCAGCAAGACGACGACGAAGCGTATGACGAGCCCGACGATTTCAAGACCGCGGATTCCAACGCACCAACGGTGGGCGGCGGCACAGCCAGTGGTCACCCATGCGAGCAGCTTTGACAACAATCCCCTTATGAGCTCGATAAGCAGGAGCATCGCGACCAGCAGTAACGTCACGGCGAAGTCCTCGAGCATGCCCAGCAAGAACCCCGCGAGTTTGTGGCCGGCCGTGCGTTCCGAGGCGGCCGCGTTCATGCCAAGAAGCGCAGGAAGCGCCTGCAGTCGGATCACGAGGAAGTAGACCACGGGAACCGCAATGACCGCGGCATACTGGAGAGACGGCGTGGACGTCCACACTGCGCGCAGTCGCTCGAGCCGAAGGCGGTGCATGGTGAGCTCACCCGCTGCTCGTCCGTGTCGCCGAGTCGGAATGTCTGGGGGAGGGACAGCAATTAGTCACCCAAAGTGGCTCTTCTATCGATAGAGCTTCTGGGCGAGTGAGCAGTGGCGCCGGCATGGTTTTCATTCAGTCATCCACTCTCATCCCCCATGTTACACCCCAAGGTGACAGGTACCGTTGCTGCTTGAGGGTTTTGTCGTTGTTCATAAGCGCAGTTTCCGACAAAGTCGGGACGATCAATCCTCCTAACGAGCAACTACCGGAAGCAGAACTCAGTTTCCCCGCTCGGCCAGCAGCAGCACAGCACTAGGAGTACAGTACATACTGATCTCTGTCGAGTACTCTCTTTTTATCTTCTAAGGTTGGCTCGAGACAAGACACGTCTGAACTCCTGCAATACAGCAGTCGCTTTATTTGTTCTTGATGTGCGACGGCGCGACGAGAAAAATGTACACGTTCTCGGTCGTCTTGAGCAGCCCCGGCCGCGACGAGGCGCGCTGCTGCTCGACCATGAGAAATCGCAGGTCCTCCACAACGGTTGGGTTGAGGTTGAAGTAGTTGTGGCGGATCGCATGGACATTGTTGTCCATCCACGTCGTGTCGATCACATCTATGTCGAGGTACTCGAGCGGTCTGTCGTCGTCCCATGATGGTGACGAGTACACCTCAGTCTGGCCCCTGTCCGCCGACTGGGCTGGTGAGCCTTGGTGACGTCTCCGGTTGAACGCATACGACGCGACGCCCTCGAACTGGCCGCGCTGGTTGACGAGCGCCACGGCCTCGTCCATCTCGACAGGTGTAAAATCGTGCAAGTCGTGCACAGCCGGCGAGTCCGCCGCTTCGTCCTTATTATCGTTAGGATCCCGATGCAGCATGTGGCTGCGCTTCCCCATGGAGTAGTTAAGCGGGCCAAATACTGACTCCTTGGAGAGAAGCTCCGAGTAAAAGAGCGCGCCGTCCATGCCGTCGGCGTAGACTGTGATACAGCGGCAGAAGCGGCGCGACAGATCATACCCACCACCGCGTGCGACAAAGCCATTGCGTTCATAGTCGCCATTCGCAAACGTGAGCGTTGCAAGACGCGCGCGCCTCGAACGGCTCGTCGGCGTGTCTGCGTCCGCCGCAAAGCCGTCCCTTTCTTCATGAACGTGTTCGAAGACCTCGTCCAAGTACCCTTTCTTCAACGCGTGGAAATACACACGGGCGCCCATCGAGTGGGCGAGAAGATGGATTGTCGTGTAGCCGGCGTCCGCGAGGCTCTGCACGAAGTCAGCGAATGCACGGGCAGTCTCATCACTTTGACTTCCAATCGATCGTGCCTGAAAGTACGCGAGTACACCGCCACTCGGCCAGCTGAACACAAACGGGTGGATGTGCGGCGGGAAATCGCCTAGTGCGAACAGTTGCGCGAGTCGATTCATGGCGTAATCGAGCGAGCAATTGTAGCCGTGGAGCATAATGAGTGCTTCCTTGCCATCGCCTTCCATCACGGGCGACCATGACGTCGCTATTGTCGATTCGTCATCCAAATCGAGATTGGATGAAGTCAGTAATCTCCTGGCCGATGGAAATCGCCTATCCATCGTGCGCGTGAATCTTCGTCGGTGGACTTCGTGAGGAGTCTTGGGGTCTTCGGTCTTGCCGTGTGGAGTCGCTTGGTCGGTTGGAGAGCGCAGCAGCAACTCACAATCGGCGGCGTTCTTGGGTGTGTCGTCTCCCGTTCCGTTGTAGGGCGTGAGGTGCCTTACAGATGGTAGAAATGTGAAAAAGCCACCAGACACGGAGCACTCGACGCTGGCGACACCCCAGTGAAGACCGTCGCTTGAATGCTGGGGGATGTACAAATTCTGCTCAGGCTGTGCCTCCGCGCGCACGTGGCAGTAGCCAATGCGGACATTCACAAAGCAGTAGCCGCTGCCGTGTTCAAAGCTGCGGTATGGCGCCGTCGGGATGCCGTGGTCCCAATGGCCCGTGAGTCGCTCGCCGTGGAACGACGTGTCGGTCCACATGCCAAAGCCGTGCGGACGCTTCTCGTCGTCGAGCCCGCCGCAGTACGTGACGAGATTCCGCTTGCTCGTGTACAAGCGACGTGCCAAGGAACAATACGTAAGCGTGTTACCTTTGAAGGTATGCCGCTTCACGTCCCACCATCTTGTAGTGTCGAACTTGTCATTGACCACGAGCCACGGGTACGAATAGTGGGTGAAGTAATAGACGGCGACCGTGAGCACTTCTGCGACCAACAGTGCGATCATGATACCATTGCGGGCGCGTTTCTTGGCGTCCGAGAGTACTACTCCACTGGTTTCGTCTCTGTCGAGCCAAAACACTGATCCGATTTCGTCTGTTGCGGCGTATACCACCATGGCGGCGATAATGACCAAGTAGACCATCCATCGAATGAGCAGCGCCACGCGCACGAATACGTAGACGGCGACGACGATCACGACCACTGTAAAGACGCCCTTGTCCGTCTTGGTCTTGGAGTTGATCTCGATTTCTGTGGAGGAGAAAAACCGCAATCAGGAACTCCCCCGTCCTTGGAGGGTGGAATACGCCAACGTACCGGAGGAGCGGAACGTCACGGTGGCCAACGTCAGGAGCGTATAGAGCACGACTATCCATGTCACGAGCTGCGCTGTGAACGAATACTGTTTCGGCACATGCCACACGTTTCAGCCCCATCACGTTAACCTCAGTCGCGTATTCATTCGCTCCGAACCTGTTTGTAGACGCCGCGGTATCGACGCTGGAGCCGTCGCTGCGTCATGAATCGGAACGTGCTGCATCCACGCAGTAGAAGACATTACGTTTACGCGTCGCCTAATAACTGTGGAGTATCACCTACCTCTCATAGTTGAACTGGACGTCGTCGTCGAGCTCGGGCATCGCGTCGCCTCTCGCGGTCGATTTCTCGGCGCCCAGAACGGCTACAGAGGCCGACATCGCGTGCACGGATGCGCTCGGATCTCTCGCGTCCATTTCGCGGTGGTTGTTCTCGCTCAGGAGCCGCTCTCTGAGCGAGACGCCGCCATTCGCCTCGCTTGTTGCTGGCATTTCTTCTTGATTTCTGCCAGAATTGGTGGGTGAGGCATACAGTGTGACACCTCCAAAAGGAGCATAATCAGGCGTAATCACAGATTTCTTCAGGTTTGATCAGCCGTTCTGAACCCACGCATCAGATCTGGAAAAGAGTTTACTGTAACTATGCATACCCTTCCTAATCACTTTTTGGTTTCGCCCCGTCGACGAAAAAAATATCAATTCATCACCTCTATAAATACGTAACGAGTTATCTCTTCACCCAACTTTGCTGCTGATTAGATTAAAATCAGCAGCCAAAGTGACGAACAACACCCTGTGAAGATATCCTCGTCATGACCTGTCCGTAGTCGCGGACAACACGGTAGGCGTGGACCAAGTAGTTGGTCAGTCGCCATGAGCCAGCAACAGCATTGGCTACTAATCGATTTTTGGAGTTTGGAGTTTTGGATTCAGAATACCCACAGTGAGTCTATCCCAAATCTGGTTGTATCCACAACTAAACCGTTTTAGTTTAGGCGTGCCGGTTCTGTCCTTTCACTTCAACGCGGTTAATGTGCCTGTTAAAGTACATTTACCGTACATTAACCGGTTTTCTGAAATCCAGATTTACTGAGAGTTTCCGGATAATCTGGGAACAAGATAAGAACATGTACTTTCAGATGTTAGAAACAACGGCAGTTTCTAACCACCTGTTACGTCAGCGACTTCGTGATCAGGAATTCGGCTCATCTCGAAAAGCCACACACTACTCGACACGAACGCACACCCCGAGAGCGAGCGAGAGAGATTGCTCACCATGGCGCGAGAACGACGCCACCGCGACGCAGATGAAGAAGCGCTGCAGGCGGCGCTGCAAGAGTCCATGCAGTACGCGAAGTTCGCGTCGAAGTTCCGCTATCATCAACGAAATGGGGCCCTCACCCATGGGTGTGTTGTTGTGTTCTCCTTAGACCCGACTTCCTCGCCCAAATCCTAGAGGCGGAGGCGACCCCCGCTATGCCCGTGCGGTCGCCAACATCATCCGTATCGTCTGGTCCACGTGTGCGCACGGCGAGCGCGGACGAACGACCGCTTCCGCCCAAGATTCGATCGGCCTCGACCGCCGTGGACGACGACGACGACGATGTTGCTGACCTGGTGGAAAAGCCGACGCCCGTGGACCCTCACGAAGGCACAGACAATGAGAGCGATGAAGAGGACGACAATGAGGGTGCGTTGCGTTATCCGTCCTTGATCTGACTGCGGATCTTTTGGATCTAATTCGATTCTTATTTGGGATTTTCAACCCATTTTGGCAGCCAATGCCCACCACGCGCTGCTCAATCTCGCCGACTTTTTGCTGCTGGACGTGCTGTATTTCCTCGACGAAGACTCGGTGGGTCTCTGCATGGCCGCGTGCAAGCGGCTGCGCCACGTCGCCAAGTCGGAGGCACTCTTCGAGTCGCTGTGCCGCCGCATTTTCCCCGTGCAGTGTCCCCGCGTCGCGCTCGCCGCGGCCACGAACCGGTTCGCGCTGCGCAAGTTCAGCTCGTGGTTCCACATGCTCCAGGAGCGGCCCCGCGTGCGCCACAATGGCTTCTACTACCTCAAGACGTTCTACTACAAGAAGCCCGAGCTCAACATGTGGACCACCGACATTGCGCCAGGCACGATTCTCCAGGTCGTGTACTACCGGTACTTTTCCTTCCAGCGCGACGGCACGGTGCTATACGCCATGATCTTCAAACCACCGCACGAAGCCGGTGCCGTGCTCAAGCGGCTGACCAAGGAAGTGTACATCGGCTCGTTCCAGGTCGACAAACACGAAGTGTTTGTGAGCGTGCCGACGTCGCACAATGTCGTCGAGTTCAAGTTCCGAATCAGCGCGGACAAGGCGACGCGCGGCAAGAACGCCAAGCTCGTGCTCCAAGAGCACTGCGCCTTCTCCGAGCCGGATCGCAGCGGCTGGGTCGACTACTTTGACACGGCCGAGGAAGAATTCCCGTTCTACCGGCAGTGGGATCTGTGAGGGATACGCTCTTCGACCCGAGAGCGTGGTGTATAAAAATGGCTGTTGAAAGGATTGTAAGGGGGATCTCGGAATGGAACTAGTGATGGGATCCAACGCGGAGAAGAGCCTCACCTAATATAGAAGAGAGAGTGGCCTGGTCTCTTCCTTGGGATCGCACTACTGCTGTGGAATTCATTCGCCGATCGGTCCACTGACAGTCACACACGATGGCGCCGATTCTGCTCAAGAAACGCGACGACAACAACACCACGCCGACCGCGACAGCGACGACGACAATGGCGCGAGCGACTGTGATGTCGCGGGAGAAGAAGCAGCAATCGGACAACAACGCCAAGGTCAAGAGTGCCGACATACGGGCCACATCGTCGTCTTCAAGTTCGTCATCGTCTCGCGTGTCTTCTCGTTCAAAAGTCACCAAGAGTGAAGAACCCGAGAAGCCAGAGAAGCCAGAGCCGGCGAGTTGCAAGACTATCGCGAAGACTCCACCCACGACAACCTCCAGCAAGACGGTGCCTCCCGTGCCAGCGGCAGCAGCCGCTGAGAAGCCAGCCACAGCCAAGCCCATAACACTGCCGTCGCAAACACTGCACAAGCACAAGCAGGCGGCTGTGTGGACGACCGGCAAGAAAAAACACAAGACGTACGTTAGCGTATCGGACTTCTTTTATCTCATCAGATCACTAACGACCCGAGCGTCCATGATCTAGGAACTTTGCCGCGGCCTATGAATCGGGGTCGATCCCGTGCCGCATCAACCACGGCAGCATCCGCAATGCGCTCCACTGGACCAAAGCACCCGACACGGTGGACTTCAGTCCGTTGCTCGTGACGTGCGTTGAAGGGTTCCACGAGACGGAGCATCCGTGCGTCTTCTTGGCGCGCTCCATGTTCCGCGAGCTCATGCAGGTCGACGACGCCCGCGACAAGACGCTCGCGGTGCTGCCGCAGGTCATCCCTCCGCTTCGGCTGGCGCTCATGGCGAGTGACGACGACGTGTTTCTCATGGCGCTTGAGGCCACGCGCACGCTCTCGGATCTCGTTGAGGACGAGATGAACACGTACCTACCCAAGCTCACGCAGCAGATCCATCGCAAGCTCCTCACCAAGCAGCTGCGCACGCCCGTTGAGGACACGCTCGCGACGCTGGAACGCAACGGCGGCAAGGAGGCACTCGCGATCATCCGCAACAAGATCCCGACATACGTCTCTCTCCACTAAGTCAGAATATACTACTTCTCCACCGTTCATTCTTGAATATACGGAAATGCCTGAAAGTCACTGAAGAGCAGTCTGCCGTCGCGGTCGTAGTGGGCCGCGCGGAAGCAGCGCTCGCAGTAGAACATGGGATCCGTCGAGCCCATGCGGTCGCCGTAGCACACAAACTTGGCGCTATAGTTGCTGCACACCAAGCAGCTTCGGAGTTGACGGTTGAGTGGATTCGGGAGGCGCATGGGGAAATCGTCGCCCTTGTTCGTCGAGTCAATCGCTGGGTCCAGCAGCCGCACGTCCCGCAGTCGAACCAGGTGCTCGCACTCGCCCTGATGGATAAAGACGCCCGGCGTGTCGGGCTTGAGTGCGAGCTGCGCAAACGTCGTGGTCTCGAGCGACTTTGCCATCGCTGGAGAAGTTGCGTCTGGCTTGAGATACTTGGCGACGCGAGACGGCTTGGCGTGGATCCACGCGAGGATCTCGCTCGAGTAGTCCGTGTTCTGGCCACAGCGGCGATCGACGTAAAACTGTTTATCGAAATAGAGCAGTTTCGCCTGGCGCGCGTGGGTTTCAAAACGCTGGTCATACGCGCACACGACGAGGTCAAGCAGATCCGCAATCGTGTGGGAACCAAGCACGAGAAACGACTGCGTGCGCGCTGGATCTTTTGAAGAGTGGAGGACGTCGATCCACAACACGAGCTCGTCGTTGTCGCTGTGGGTTGTTGCCTGTTGGCTCGCATTCTCGGTCGTCCTCTGCTCGTGGTCCTCCATGGAAGCGAGCAGCGTGCGCGACCGCCACGTCGCTGCGGTCGTCGCCGTTGGCCGCTGGAGCTCGTTGGTCTGTGGTGGTGGCAGTCCTCCCGGTGCCGCATTCTCATCCTCCGCGCTCGCAGCTTCTTCGGCCAGTCGATCGATTCTTGACGGGGGCGTGCGCCGCGCAAACTCAAAGCACATGGACGTCTGTGTCTCGGCGACCGACCGCTTGGTCAACAGCACGCGTTTCTTCGGCGAGAAGCGCTTGATAAACCGTTCGAGCCGCCCGCTGGGTCGCCGCAATTCGCGCAGCGCTGTGATCGGCGGGAGCAAGCCAAAGATCTCTTTGAATTTGGCGATCTCGGCGCGGCGCGTTTTCTGTTGCTGCTTGGCGAGCCGGCGCCGCGCGTTGGGCGATGGATTCTTCTGGGTCGCCGCAGCGACGACCGAGCCTTCGTCGTCCGCGTGCGGGTCCTCGTTCTCGTACAGCATCCAACGCCCAACCGCGCGGTACTTTTTCAGACGCTGCATGTACGGCAGCGTGGCCTCACCCGTCGCGGGCGTGTATCGGTTCCAGCGCTGGAGTGCCTCGTACAAGTGCGACTCGACTTGTTGCTCCAGCGGACGCAGCACGAGCTCGTCCACCGACAGGTCCAACGGCCCATCTGCGCTCTCTAGATCACACTCCAGGGAGCTCGGTTCGCTGGCGACCAGTGGCGGGAACAGCTCCGCAAAGTGCTGCGCCACGGCCGCGGCATGGGCCGCCGCGGAAGCGGTCTCCGTCGTCGACGCCATGCCGTCTCCAGCTTCCAGGCATTCCTGAACGTAGTACCACCTTGTTAATTGGCTATTTTTCAACCAATCACCATCCATAAAACAGCTAGAAGTGTTAATTTTAGCCAGTCACAGACAAGCTGCATGTTGCTTCTTGTTGGTTTTCCCCCTCAGACTTGAATGGGGGTGGAAGGCAAGCAGTTACTCGCATGCATGGGCGCCAAGTATTTCCGTCTCTGCTGGCAAGACTTCACTGGTAGTGCCATGGTCCCAGTAGCTAGGTTGTCCGTCTCGTCTAGTGATAGATTGATCCGTCTCCTACTCCTTGTGCTGGCGGTGCGTCTCATGACGTTTCAGTTTGCTGTGGGGGCGCGTGGCAAAAAATAGCGCGCGTGGGAGGAAGGGCGCCTCCCAGACGACGCCAACAGTGCGCTTGGGGAACTCTGCCGTGTCAGAAGCGAGGGCAGTGAAGAAGCGACGCGAATTTACGGTCAGAAGAGGTGGAGCGCTAAAGGTATATGGTCGCATCGCAGTGAAGATCGTCGCGTGTATCGATCGGCGTCTCGTCCGCTCATCTCCAATCCAACGCCTCTGTCCGCTGGTGATCCGAACTGGCCACCCAGTGATCCGGCCATGTCGCTACCGCCGTATCTGTATCGCACCGAGGCCGAGCGACCAGCGGAACTCGTGGCCACAGTCGTGACCACCACGCAGGCGACGACCGTACATGGCGACAGTGGGCGAAATTCGGCCACACCCAAGCGCAGCATCTGTGCTCGGCTGTTTGGACGGAATCGCGTGCGCGAAGCCCCCGGACACGAACTGCAGAATGCGAGCGACGCCGACGAGGTGGCCCAGGCCAAGAGCCGCGTGCTGTTCGTCAACGACGTGCGCCGCACCCAAGACTACGCCTTCTACATGCATAAACGCCACCACGGCGATCTGTATTTCTCCAACAGCGTACGCACGTCCAAGTACACGCTACTCAACTTTCTGCCCAAGTCGCTCTTTGAGCAGTTTCGACGCATCGCGAACTTCTACTTCCTTGTAATCTCGCTGTTGCAATTGTGTACAGACCTGTCCCCGACGAACGAGTACTCGACAGTCGGTCCGCTCACGATCGTACTATTGGCGACCATGGTGAAAGAGGGGATGGAAGATCGGGCGCGCCATCTACAAGATTACATGGTGAACCACCAAAAGGTGGATGTGCTGGGTGGGACCCCCGAGGGCAATGCGGGGAACGACCAGACCAGCGCCAAGATATGGGACGGTAGCAAGGCCACTGCCGAGGGTGCGACGTCAAACGGCTCGCGACCGTCTTTCCAACCGATCTTTTGGAAACACTTGTGCGTGGGCCACGTCATCAAGATCCACGACAAAGAGCAAGTGCCGGCCGACGTCGTGCTGCTTTTTTCGAGCCATGAAGACGCCGAGGTCATGTGCGAGACTTCGAGTCTCGATGGCGAATCAAATTTGAAAGTGCGCCATTGTATCAAGTGGAACCAGCTCACACCGCGTAGCCCGCTCGACTTCGGCACGGTGTTGAGTGCCGAGATTCGATGTGAGCTGCCCAACAAGCGGTTGTACAGCTTTGATGGCGTCATGCGGTTGGCTTTCACGGGGGATAAGGCCAAGGCCGACATCATGGAGTACCAGATGCAGCAGTATGCGGCCCACATTGCCAGTGGACGCAACACGGAAGACGAGTTGCCTCGACCGCGCATGCTGCCTCAGGCTGAAGAAGTGCCCATCAGCATTGAGAACGTCATGCTGCGTGGCATGAAACTGTGTAACACCAAGTGGGCAGTCGGCGTCGTGGTCGGCGCAGGCAACGACACCAAGCTCGTCCAAAACATGAAGGCGATTCCTTCCAAGTTTAGTCGCCTCGATCGTATCGCGAATCGCTGCATCTTCCTCATCTTCTCGGTTCTCTTTGCTGTGTGCTCCATCAGTTCGGTACAAGCTGGCCTGTTTTCTCAGCGCGTGCATGTGTCCCCAGCTCACGCCAAAGAACTTCCCTATGTCGCTAAGTTCAGTCCCGCGAGCGTACTGGAGACGTGGTTCACGTACCTGATTCTTTACAACAACATGGTGCCCATATCGCTGTACATCTCGCTTGAAGTCGTCAAGTGGTATCAAGCACGGCTCATTGAGAGTGACCCGAAACTCAAGTGTGAGGACAATGGACTAGGCGTGACCGCACGCACGAGCAACGTCAACGAAGATCTAGGCCAAATCAAGTACATTTTCAGCGACAAGACTGGCACCTTGACGCGGAACCAAATGCTTTTCAAAGTGTGCAGCATCGGTGGCATCATCTACGACGGCACGACTATGAATCTGCGGCAACCTGCCAAAGGAGTTGTGGGCAATGGGACGCTGCCATCCTTCACCAATGGCTCCGTTGGATCGACCACTTTCAAGGGCGAAATTTCACAGCCGTCCATCCCAGGAGGAGGTGGTACGATCCACTCGACAGGCAGCTCGACCGATGGCCGACGATCTGCGCGCCATGCGTCCATCTCCGAAAAAGACATTAGGCCATTCCACCAACTGGAGAAGATGATCGAGAACGAGTCAAAGTATGCTGGAAGAGAGCAACACTCCCTTGAACTTGCGCGGCCGTTTTTCCGTTGCTTGCTGCTTTGCCACTCGGCCTCGGCAAGTGTCGAAGACCGAGCAAACAATACGCTCACCGCGCAGAAATCCTCCGCATCTGGATCATCGCTTCCAAGTCATAATCTCAGCGAGCGGACATCAAACGCCAGTCTTCTGGGGCCTCTCCCCTCCAATAGCATGGCGTCCCTGAACGGATTTCTCGGGTTAGGTGGAGGCGGCACCTACAAATCGAAATCGCCCCAGGAGAACCTCAAGTACTTCGGATCCTCTCCTGATGAGGTGGCCCTGCTCAATGCGGCGGCCGAGTTTCAGTGCGTTTTTGAAGAACGCGACGGCGACTTGATCCACATCCGCATTTTCGGTGTCCGCGAGACCTATCGTTTGCTGGCGCTCAACGAGTTTGACAGTGTGCGGAAGTGCATGTCGGTCGTTGTTCAGCAAATTCTTCACCACGATCCGCGCGTTAAGAAGGAAAGGGCCAAGAAAACGCCGCCACCGTGTAAGCCACCGTTGTCGCTTGCGGATGTGGAAGGCACGGAGTCGCTAACAGATTTGGAACGTGCACTAGTGAGCGGTTCGGATGGCGACAACGATGACGGGGCCCCACCACATGACGACGATGAGGAAGGGGAAGGGGAAGATCAAGACACTGTGGAGGAGGATCAAGACAATTTGTTTATCTTCTGCAAGGGTGCCGACACGGTCATGTTCAGCAACGCGGCCAACACGCAAGACATAAGCAAACTGGCCCTTCATGTGCACTATTTTGCCGCGATGGCTCTGCGAACGTTGCTGTTGGGGTATCGTCCGATGCAGCGAAGAGACTTTATTTCCTGGAAGGCCGAGTATGATTTGGCCAAAAAGTCGCTGACGGACCGCGAGCATCTCTGCCTCGAAGTCGCCAAGAAGATCGAGACGTCGATCAAGTTGTTGGGCGCCACTGGCGTCGAAGACTTGCTGCAAGACGGTGTACGAGAATGCATCAATCAACTCGTGCAAGCGGGTGTTAATGTGTGGATGCTCACGGGCGACAAAGACGAGACGGCCATCTCTGTGGCACACATGTGCGGACTTATTGGTGAGAATAGTAAAATCGTCATCATCAAGGGCAAGAGCAAGCAAGACTGTCTCGATGAGATTGCCAATGCGAGGCGGAAGCTGAAACGCGAAGGTGTCTGGATCCCGGGGGTAGCATCACGCAACATTTCACTCGTGATCAATGGCGAGGCGCTCGAGCTGCTATTATCTAATGCCGATTCATTCAAGCCCGTTCGGTCCCAACTCTCGGCCACGGGATCCACCCATGTGATGCCTTCTGAGCCACTGCGTACCGTGCAGTTGGATGTGTTTGGCGATGATCCGACCGTGCAATTCGATACGGCGTCCATGAAGTCGGCTGGCTCGCTGCCAGTTCAAGGGGGGGTTCATGCACATACAAGCACACTGGCAAGTAACAATAAGGTCGTCCAGCAACAGCAACAGCAACAGCAACAGCAACGTGTTGGCTCGCGCCACACATCGACGCGTCCCAGCATCGCCGATCCGACCGGGCAATCGCAGACAGGCCACGAACTCTTCATGGAACTCGCCACACAGTGCAGTTCCGTGGTGGCCTGTCGTCTGTCGCCAATGCAAAAAGCCCAAGTGGTCGGTCTCATGAAGTCGGCTCCCGGCTCGCCCTTAACGCTCGCCGTTGGCGACGGTGGCAATGACGTGAGCATGATCCAAGAGGCCCATGTGGGCGTCGGGATTTACGGTCACGAAGGCATGCAGGCCGTGCGTGCCGCCGATTTTGCGATCGCAACGTTTCGCCACCTATCTCGCCTGCTCTTGGTCCATGGGCGGTGGAATCATCGCCGTGTCGCGCGCGTCATCTTGTTTTCCTTTTACAAGAATATGACATTGATCATGACACTCTTTCTGTACTCCCAACGGAACGGCTATTCTGGCCAGACACTGTACGAGAGTTATCTCATGGTCGGCTGGAACGTGCTCTACACACTGCTTCCGATCTTCGTGCTCGGGATTGCTGATGAAGATATCCGCGACCGCGCCGTGCTGCGTTATCCGTTCGTGTATCGTACAACGCTCAAGAGAAGTGAGCTGAGCATGAAAAGGCTCAGCGTGTGGGTACTGAACGCGATCGTCCACTCGCTACTGGTCTTCTTTTTCACGATGGGGGCGCTAAGCGGCATCTCGTCTACTGCGGGCTACTCGAATGGGCTGTTCGTAGACGGCACGGCTGTGTACGGTGCTCTCGTGATCACAGTCTCCCTGAAGGCTGCGCTGACTATGCAGCGCCTTCACCGATGGACCCGTGTCCATTATGCGTCGCTGGTCGGTGGGTTCATCGCATTCTTGATATTCGTCGCGACGTATTCCCACACCTACGAGCTCTTCCCAACGTTTGACGTGTTTCGCGACTTTTACGGCATCGCCAACATGCTGTTTGTCGAAAGCAAGTTCTGGGTTTTGCTCTTCTTTGCTGCGATCGCGTGCATCACACCCGACATTGTGATCACGTACCTCAAGCAAATGTATTTGCCGTCGAGCGACACGATTATCCAAGAGATCGATTCGGGGCTCGGAGATCCCGTGAGTTTTGTCGACGGGTCCATCGTGAGCTCTGGCGCCAACGGATTGGGCAGCCGCCACAAAGCTGCCGACGCCGGGCTATCGGCTCGATCCGACGATATGGCGATGAGTGGGCAATCGGCACATCCTACGCCAGGACGAGCAGATCTCACTGCGTCCTTGCTTGACGGCGAATGGAGCCAAAAATTTCGAGACTTTGATCGGCCGACGGAACACGACGAGCTGTCCAAGCAGCTTATCCAGATGCAACGCGAAATCGCGCAGGACGTGGGGCTACCCGATCCGATACTCCGAGAAGACGAAGGTCATTCGTCCCGCGCACTTAATGTCCAGCCCAGCATACATCCACTGTCGCTCGAGTTCATGGGAGAAGAACACCAACAACTGGAAGCAGAGTACGAGCTCACGTTTGCGTTTCGTGAGCGCGTGCGCGTGATCCTGTGTCTCAAGATCTTGGCGTTCGTGATCCCACTGTATGCGCTCTACGAGGTGTTTTGGGAAGGCGAGAAGGCGTACATTTTCATTCGCATCGGCTTTTTCGTCTTCGACTTGATCTACATGCGCGGCGTCCGCACCAAGTTTTTCTTGGAGAATTACCAGGCCGCGATTTTGGTGCCGTTCTGTGCCGTCGGCATGGCGCTCACGCTCACGATCTCGGACTCGGGCAAGTTCGCGGCGGCGCTCTATCCGATCGGTCTTTTTGTGGTGATCCGCGTTAAGTTTCTTTACGCACTCAGCCTATCGATCTTCAACATTGCCTTCTACCTGCTGGCCGACAAAGTCGGACTCAAGAGTTCTGGACTGCAGGATCTGCCCGATCTATTGCTGTTCGCACTATACATGGTTTTCGTGATCTGCTTTGGCGCCTACTCGTGCTATTCGCTGCAAATTTCGATGCGGCGTGACTTTTTGCAGTCGCGGTCGCTGCTGCTCGAGCAACGGCGGTCCACGCAAATCCTAAAGAACATGCTGCCCGAACATGTTGTGCAACGCATGCAAAAGGGTGAGACGCTCATCAGCGAAGACGAAAAGGACGTGACGATTCTGTTTTGCGATATTGCGGATTTCGCGTCTTTTGTGAATCGGTTCAGTCCGACCGAGGTCGTCTCGCTGCTCGACCGCGTGTACTCGCTGTTCGACCAAATTTGCCAAAAGCACGGAGTACGCAAGATGGAGACCGTGGGGAAAACGTATATGGCGTGCGCGGGTCTTCAGGGCAAAGAACGTGGGCGCGAGGCAGCATTACGGGCCGTCGCGATGGCGCTCGATATGTTGGCCACACTCGAGCGGTGTCGCGCCTCCAATGGCAACGGTATCAAGTTACGCATTGGCATTCACTCGGGTCGTGTGATCTCCGGTCTTGTCGGCATGAAGAAGCAGCAGTTTTCGCTCTTTGGCGACACAGTCAACACGTCCAGCCGCATGCAGTCCACTGGGATCACGGGGCAGTGTCAAGTGTCCCACGTGACGTACAAGAAGCTTGCTGGTCATTTCAGTTTTGAAGAGCGTGAGATTCAAGTCAAAGGCAAGGGAACCATGTCGACGTACCTGCTGGGCGAGCCGCTCAGCGAGCTCGCTCGCATGGCCTGCGCCGGTCAGCTCGAGCATATTATGAAGCGCGAGTCGCTCATCATATCGGAGCTAAACGGAAAGAAGGCCGTGGACGGCACACGCCAGCGGCTCGTGCAGCGCGCTAAGAAGCGGTGGGCGCGGTATGACATTGTACGGATCCTGCTCGGTTCGGCGCCCAACAGCATGAACGATCTGACCAATCCCAACTCCAACTTGACGGCGATGTCGGGCCTTGAAGAGGACATGCTCGCCGAGATTCACCATACGCAGCTGCGGTTCAGGGAAGACGATATGGAGCATAAGTATCTCGAGTCTACGCTCACAGACCGTGTCGAAGGTGCACGCGGTACACTGCTCACCTTGTTTGGGTACGCAATTTTTGCGTGTCTGCGCGATCTCTGTGTCGAGCTCATCCAAACGACTGTCAAAGTGCACGGCCAGCCATACCGGATTAACGGAGTCACGTATGTGATCTTGATTGTGATTCGCGCGTTCTTTGCGCTGCTCGTCATCGCACTCATACGGCAGGCACGTGGCGAGTTTCCCGACTATACGGACTTCAAGCTACGCAACTTGCTCTTTGGCGTGTACGCCATTGGACTCTGCTGCTTCACGGTCCCGCAGGCATTGCTGTGGCGCATGAACTACTACATGTATGTAGACGCGTCGGCGCGGTACGTGAACCTGTGTCTCGACGCGTACTCGTCATGTTTCTCGTGTCAAACGGCGGCTCGATGCTCCATCGCCACGCGGTCGCGTTCAACTTGTTTGCGCTTTTAGTTGTCACGACCACGAGTTTGGTGAACCTGCAAATGTACGCGCAAGGGAAGGACGAGAAAGACAAGATTCAGGGCTTTAACGACCGCTTCCAGACGAGTTACCCACTAGTGCTTACGTACCTTTCCGTGATTGCCAACATGGTGGCGTCGCAGAGCGTCGAGTTTTTCACGCGGCGTCAGATCTGGCTCAAGACGCGCACGCAAATGGAGACCGTGAACGCTGATCGCCTGCTCTACCAGATGCTGCCGGCCGCGGTCGTGATGCGGCTGAAAGAAGGGGAGACCGTGTGCGACCAGCACCAGCAGGTGGGCATTCTTTTCTCCGATATTAAGGGCTTCACGTCCATTGCGTCGGAGGCGAACCCGGTGCAAGTGGTCAACATCTTGGCGTCTCTCTTTTGCGCGTTTGACAAGCTGACGGAGAAGCACGGCGTGTTCAAGATGCAGACGATCGGCGACGCGTACGTGATCGTCTCGGGCCTTCCCTATGTCGACATGAGCCTGGGGCCGGTCCTCGGCACTTCAGGTATCGGTGCCGGCATCGGCCTGCCCTCGGGCATCGGTGGCACGGACAGCAATAGTCCCACGGGTAGTAGCGGCAACAGCAACCTCCCGCGCGCACTCAGCAGCAACCGCGTGGTGCCCATGGCGAGTTCGGATCTCGCGTCCATGACGTCGGAGCGGTCGGGCCAACTCGCGCGGCGGTCCACGCTCAAGCACAAGTTCCAGATGCACATTCGCAGTCACATTCGCGACCTGCTCGCGATGGCGCGCGACATGCACAAGGAAGTGCGCAAAGTGTCGGACCCGAACACGGGCGAGCGGCTCCAGATGCGCATCGGCATCCACATTGGCAATATCATTGGCGGCGTGATCGGCACAACGACGCTGCGGTACGATATGTGGGGCCCCGACGCGCTCACAGCCAACGAGCTCGAGTCCAACAGCGTGCCCGAGCATACGCTCGTGAGCCCCGTGGTCATGGAAGTCGTCAAGGGCATGCCCGACATCAAGTGCACGTTCTACAAGAAGACCAGCTTCACGAATGTGCCCATGATGGACACGTACCTCGTCGAATTTGTCGAGCCACCCGAGACGGACCCGGCGTTCAAGGGCGCCGTCATGATACCAGGCGCACCGCCTCTCGGCAGTGCTCACTCCCCTACAAGTGACGCGGGCGAGTCGGACGCGAGTCCCGCGACCCTCACGTCGCCTGCCGCCGCCGGTAGCGGAGGAGGTCTCAAGGCCCTCTTGTCGCAAGGCAGCACGCGGACGCTGCAGCTGCTCGTGCCGCGCAAGCCTTCGCTCACATCGGCGTCCGTGGCTCTCCCGACCACGGGCAGTCTCTCTACAGTAGCATCAGGAGGTGACGGCGGCACGCGCCAAAGCGGTAGGAGTGCTGGCCGAGCCGCGACGACCGGCAGCAATCCGCTCAACCCCATCAAGGACGACTAAGAATCTTTTTTTCCCCTTCTTTTTGGAGCAAGACACCCTTCTGGCACACGAATGGAATGGGGGTATTGGATTTGATTTGTTTCTTGGGGGAAGTCGTGTCAACAATGTTGCCTTTAACCCAATTCCTGACCTACTCATGTGGTCCACATATTGTGAAAAAGCGCTTTACTGAAGTCGGGCAAACTAAACTAATCCACTGGATCTACCATGTAGGCTAGTTTCGGAAAATTGGCGATGTGTACTGTACTATTGCCCGATTAGTACAGTACGTCACTTTGCAGAGTGAATGATTACCTCGTTTCTGTGTCATTGTGGAGTGCCCATATTTCCCCTTGCTGTGCGGAAGAAAACGGCACCAAAGGGAAACATGGCGACCGAGGCCGCGCTCGTCGGCTTCTTCGCGCTGCCGTCGCGCGACGGCGGCATCGTGCTGCTCAGCTACGCCGCGTGCTTCCTCTTCGCGCAGTTCTTCTTCACGTGGTGGCTCTTCCGCGACTACGAAGTCAAGACCAAGACCACGCAGCTGCTCTTCTCGCTCGCGTTCATGTTCTCGTTTAGCATTTTTCAGATGGTGCTGTTCGAGGTCATGGACGTGCTCAGCATCGCTGCACGCCAGTGGGTCTGGCGTGTTGATCTCATCGCGATGACGTACCTTCTCGTCGTGATCCTGCCGCTCGCGCTTTTCTTTTCAATGGCCCGAGAGTACGGGCTCCGACCGCGCCGGGCCGCTGGTGTCGCGCTCGGGATGCTTGCCGTCTACATCTACTTTTTCTGGCGACTGGGCAGCGTCGTGCAGCAAAGAGACGGCGAGAAAGACCGCAGCGGCCTCGACACAGCGGTTCCTACGGTGGACGGTATGTACAGAAGGCTGTGCCAATGCTTAACGAGAGAGGGAACTAACATTTCGCTGGATTAGCACTGTTCTCGATCCGGAATTTTGTGAGCCGTGTGAGCTTGCTGGGGGTCGTGCTCATGGCCCTTCTCTCGGGATTTGGTGCCGTGAACTGTCCGTACGAGTACTTGTCGTTCTTTTGGCGACAGATCGCCGAGCGAGACATTGAATTCCTCGAGAAGAGACTGCGCCATAACATCGACATTCTCTTTGCCAAGAAGAAGCGTCTGCAGCTCGAAGTGGCGGCGTCGGCGAGGCGACGTACCCAAAGTGCTGCAGAAAACGGAGGATCGCTGTTCTTCAAGGCATTGAGTTGGTTCAAGGCGACCGACGTGCAGGACGGTACGGTTCATGCTCGACGTATCCTAATTTCGCGAACTAGGCTGTTGTAGTTGACCACTGTCTGTTGTAGAAACATACGTCAAGAGCCTAGAACTGGAGATAGAGACGCTTGAAAACCTTGGACGTGAACTGTTTCTCGAGATCCACGACATGCGCGACGTTCAGGAGCGCCACCAGCGCGCGCGTACGCTCCGTGGACGCGTGTTCAATTTATTTGGCTACGTCATGTCGGCTTTCTGCGTGTACAAGATGTTCATGAGCACGATCAATATCGTGTTTCGCCGCAACCGTGAGAAAGATCCGATTACGGATGCGATCGAAAAGATTGTGTACGTGTGGCCGTCGCTCGCACTTTGGGTACGTCTCGACAAAGACTTGACTTCTCCATATGGTTTGCTTATTTAACACGTCTCTGTCCATTGCGTGCAGCTCAATTTTCGGTTCATCTCGGAGATGGCCTCGCTCATCTTTGTCGGCATTCTCGTGTTTACCCAGACACGCGGCTTCCTTTTGACGATCCTTAAGGTGTTCCGAGCCTGGTCGAGCATTGTGTCATCCAACAGCGTCGTGCTCTGGCTCGCCCATCTGATGGGCATGTACTTTGTCTCATCCTTTGTGCTCATGCGCATGAACTTGAACCCGACCCACCGGTTAGTGCTTTGCAATTAATTTGTATTGGTGGGATGAGCCGCATCATGACTTGATATGCTGTACGCAGGCGGCGCATTGACGAAGTGCTCGGAGACATCGAGTTTAACGTATTCCATCGGTATTTCGATATGGTGTTCGTCGTCAGCGCGACGTGTAGTCTCTTGGCTTTGTTCTTGCTGAAGTACTCCAAGGCGTCACGGACTACGAACGATTATGGTGCTCACGACAAGTTTCCGTGATCATCTTCAAGAGAGAAGCGCTTTTGTGGCTCTCGCCCATATGCTGTGTTTGCGCTTGAGGCTTAGCTCCGCTAATCTGTGTAGTCATCATGCTCCAGGTCATTGTGCCAACAACACGAAGCTATTGATTATTTCTATCCTTAAGTACTGGATGATCTGAAGGCAAGCAGCAAGGATTGAACTATTTCATCCTCCCAGAAGGAGATCGGATCTTGTCGCGATGGATTTGAGACGAAGAAAGTGCAGCGCAATACTCGTTTTCTGCTCGACGCCAGCACATCAGCACCCTTATCCAACATCCGAGGTAGTTGCTGGATTTTTCTGAGCGGTATCCCACTACTCGCTAATCACCCACGTATCCGCTCCATTGCACGTCGTGTCTTCAAGGTATCGTCGTGCAGCGTCACAATCGCTGGGCAGTTCAAGATGAGTCGCGTTCTGTAACTTCCCAGTGGTCGGGGGATCTCCCCAGCTCAACTGGTAGAGGTCTCGGCTGATAACCGAGTGGTCGCTGGATCGATCCCTGGTGTGAAAGGGATGCGGTGCCTGGAAGGCGATTGGGGTTCGTGTCCCTTCCCCCTGTGACTACCGGGTAGTCACGAAGTAAGGGCTGCGGGGTTGCCCTAACCCCCTGCTTAACTCCGGTTGGGCGAAGCCCGACGCCCAAGACAAGCCCACCCCAAGCGTCATTCCGCGGTGCCTAAGGAGCGATCCATCCAATCGCCGTGTCCAGCCAACGCAGGTCCAAGGTTAGCAGTCCCAGCAGTGTCCAGAAAGGCACGTCGAAGGCTAGGGCACAGGGCATTTTCCAGTAGGAAGGCTTCGGCCCCTGCTGAAGGGTTATCAGGTTCATAACAGTAACTAATACACCAAACAAAAACTTCCCCGTGGTCGAGAAATGATTTTTGCGTCGAATGGTTGATCAAGGATCAAGGGTCGTACCAAACCAACCATTCGCTTGTCTTCGGTGTTGGCTACGCTCTATTCTGGAATCGATGGGCCAACGTGTCCCATTAGCGGACGACTCTCGTTGGGCACCGATAGCAAATGGGCTGGCAGCAGTTTCGAAACCTCGTTCTAAACATGGCTGGCATCAACAGTCACATGCCCACAAACTCATGTGAGGAAGAAACTCGCCGGCGCCTGACGACGGCACTGGTTGCTCGACGCCTTTGAAGCACAGAACGAAAGCGGCGAAGGGGAACTACCGAGAGAAGCTTGCGTTCTTTGCCCATGATGGCCAGCTCCGGCCTCGCGCCCATTATCGAGACGGACGACATTGCCGTCGATGGGCGCGAGTTGCAGCAATCCTCATCTGCGCACGTTGCTTCAGATGGTGGTGCGGCGAGACAAAGTGCAACAGAGGTGGCCGCAGTGCCAACCGCGTCTCGGCCTGCCCCCGTACGGCGACCAAGCCTACTTGTGACGACGGTTGAGACGACGCGACGCGCGCTGGAACACCATGCGCATCGGATGTCTTGGGCTGGTTTCCGCGACAGTCTTTCGACCGTCGGCATCATGCATGCCAAGACTTCTCCAGATGTCATTCGTGCGATGAAGCCACGAGCTCGCCTCGACTTCTACTTGACGCAAGCCGAAGAGTCCCAGACCGGGTGGGTACTCCACCATATCATGCTGTTCATACTGGTCGTCAACGTCGCCGTCATGGCTACCGAGACACTGGATGGTCCGCGCTTCGGGTCGACACAACCAGCGTACGCGTACCTGCCAGGCGATGCGTTCTTCCTTGCCGCGGAAAATGGCTTCACAGCTATCTACCTCATCGACTTTATCGTCCGAGCTGCGACTGCGTCAAGTCAGAAGGCTTTCTGGAAGAGCAAGTACACCTGGATCATGGTCGTCTCGTGGCTACCTGACCCCATCTATCAAGGTTTACATACCATGAGCAGTGATGACCCGTCGTTCGACTCGATCAAAGTGCGAGGACTGATCAATTACTTGCGCCTTGCTCGGCTCCTGCGAATCATCGCTATGACGCGCGTGCACATTGGCTCCAAGGTAATGTTCAAGGCCACAAGAGAATCGATTGCCCCACTTAAGATCACGGTACGAACGCCTGCCTGCAACGCAAAGCGACACTGACGGACTGATCGTGATTTAATTGTGGCACAGCTCTTCTTCCTCATCACTGTCGTGATGGTCTTCGCCACGGCCATCTTCTATGCGGAACCGTGCTATGACCTGAAGACCTGCACGTTCACGGACATTTTCAACGCTGGCTATTTCGTCATGGTCACGTACGTACCGCACCTTTCCTGTTGCCGATGCCTTCTCTTTATTGATTGATCATATTCTCGTGCAGCGTTGCAACGGTCGGCTACGGTAGCCAGGTGCCGTCGCTATACAATGGCGCATCCGTCGTGCTCACCGTTCTCATCATGATCTTTGGGTCGCTGTACTTGGCCATGCCCTTGGCTATTGTTGGTATTCGCTACGACGCTGCATGGCGTGAGTACGAGCACGAAAAGCGCGAGGCGTCCAAGTCCAGTCACTTTCTCGCACCAAATGCTCTTGTGCAGGCAGCGGCTGCCGGATCGAATGGAGGGGCTCACGATGAACACAAGCCGCTGCGCGTGCAACAAAACCTCGTGGGGGCAAAAGACCTTGTTGATGAGACCCTGGAGCCGTTGGAGTCGGGCAAGGTATACACCGTGAGCTACCATATCTCTGATCGCTTTTACGATCTCTCGCAGAAAATCGGAGACGTCACTGCGATTGTGCGGTCGATGCTCAAGGAGTCGTCAAGAAAGTCGGTCGCGAACATGTCGCCACCGTCTCCGAGCACTTCAGCGGCAGCGGCCAGCGGCGATGTGTCGGTATCAGATGATAAAGCCAGCATCGCACAGATCCAGCGCGTCAAGGCACGTAATGAGGCGAGTGTGAAGGTGTTGGAAACCATTATGGAGGTGCTCAAGCTCCACAAGAAGATCAGTTCAGAGATTCGTGCGCTACTACCGGTCGCGGAGCACACCAAGTCTGCCCACAATCTCCGCGTATCAAGTGTTTCACGGTCGATGACGAAGCGTAACGATAGCTTTGGGAAGGCCACGACTGGTGTTCTCAGCCGTGCTCGCCTGGCGCTATCGTCGGTTACTGGATCTCGCCGTGGGGACTTCCTGCACGTCGGACCGCCAACGTGGCGCTCTCGAACGTGGGACTTGCTAGAGCACAGAGACGTGGCTCAGCGCGCGAGGATCATCAATCGGATTCGGCTTTATCTTGTGGTGCTCAGTATCGTGCTCTTTTACGCACAGACAACCCCCGAGCTGCAGGCCACCGGCGTCAAGACACCACTATGTCGCCGCTCGCTGTCGGACTTTTGCCACAGCTCGTCGCCGGGCTTTGGTGACCAGCCTGGTTGCTTCGTATTAGATTCATCGGGTAAACCAACATCCACGCCACTGAATTTCATGTGCAACGACGACTCCGACGATCCAACCTGCGAAGGCAATGCCTACAATTTTGGCTCCGATCGATTCTCCAGCACGTGCGAGCAAGTCTTTGGCCGCAAGGGTGTCCAGCGCATTTGCAACAATCGTTTGTGCAAGCCACCGATCACACTCTGGGTCGACATGGAGAAGAAGTGGATCGGCTTCGAGTTTTTCTTTGGCATCTTGTTTACGTTCGAGATGCTGTTGCGACTGATTGTACACCCCCAGCCCAAGAGAGTTTGTCGAGACTTCGTGTTCATCATTGACCTCATCGCGCTATTTCCATTCTACGTGGAAGTCGCCGAGATCATCGGTGGCATCATGCCCGTCTACTCGGTCGTACCCACAGCACCGTCCTTTTACGCCGTGATCCGCGTGTTCAAGACCTTTCGCGTGCTCAAGCTGGGACCTCACATCAGCGGGTCGGAGGTGCTCGCTCGTACGGCGTTTCTAGTGTACAAGCGACTCATGATTCCCGTACGTTTGCGCACCATTGTTTGTGGACAAGCTCATAGCAGATGGAAGGGCTAACATTTAGTTTATTTTCGCAGGTATTTTTCCTGTTCATCGGCTCCGTGATATCGGGCGCGATCTTCTACGAGCTCGAGCGCGGCACCGAGTGCTTTGTCGGGAAAGAGTGCCTTTGGTGGGGCAAGGAACTGCTCACGCCCGCGATCGTCGGCTCGTATCCGGACGGCAAACGCCTCCTGGTGCAGAACAACCACCCGACGCTGATCAAAGACATGCTCCGCTCGACGTGGTTTTCAATCGTCACGATGACGACGGTCGGCTACGGCGACATGCGCCCACGTACGGCAATTGGACGGTTCTTTGATATTTTGCTGCTGGTCTTGTCCGCCTGCTACACGGCGATGCCGCTTACGCTCGTCGGCGGTCAGTTTTACGTCTGCTACGAAGTCCATCTCCGCGACAAGCGCCGCGCGCAGACCGCCGTTGTCGAGCCCAAGCCCTGCGCCCACAAGACTGTGATCAATGAGACCGCCCACGCGGAACGGCCCAAGGATGCCGAGTTGCGTGAGCCCGCACTCATGTCGCTGGCGGGCCTCACCGATGACCCTGTGATCCCAGGACTCAACGCCCCCATTTCTTCGTCGCCTTCATCCCCAGCCCCTGTCGTCCCCACGACCGCGGGGCACCAAGGCGTGCTGGCACAGAATGAGCAACCACGACCGACGATCTCTTTGGCCGAGCTGCAGCTGCTCAATCATTTCGTCCTCATCACCAAGGTGCTCGACGAAGTCGTCGAAGACTTGAGCCAGCTCAACAAGCTCGGCTCGCAGCGCGTCGCGCTCAAGAAAGACCGACTAGATGACGAGATTGCGGCGCTTGTCGCGGCCGAGGCCAAGATCGAGACCAAGATCGACAACAACTTGACCTTTTGCGCGGTGAGTCATCGTGTGTCTACTCTTCATGGCTTTTCTTGGCGCCATTCTCACAGGACTGTTTTGTTTGATAGACGGTGCTTCTCAACTTTGCGCCGGTCATTGAGAAGATTCTCGGCCTCCAGGACTCGGGCGCGAGCCCCAACAACTTGGCGATGCCCACTATTCTCCACTCGTCCGCCATGGAGGTGGGAGCCGATGCTCCAAATGCACTGCCCAAGACGATCGAACCACTGGCACCTCCCAGTGACAGCAAATAGCTCTTGAATATTCGATTCATTTTCTTCATATTATCGTGGTGGTGCACAAGTCTCTACGTGTTTAGAGAAAGCGGCATAAACGAACGTGTTTTACGTTGCATAGTCCATTGAAGGTTGCCATCCAAGAGCCTCAATTAGCCTCGAACTGCCAGCACCAATACCACTGGCGCCATCTGCAGTGCGCGATTAGCTAGCTGGTCGTCAGGGGACCCAGCAATCGACTTGACGAACAAGGAGCGACGACTTTTCACCATGCGTCTCGGAAGCTTATTCACTTTGCTTTGTTGTGTAGTTCACCGCAGCTTGCTATCCGAGAGACTGATGTACCAGTTGGCCGCGACGCCGCGGGTTGGCTTCGTGTCAGTTGCTAAGGGCGTCGCACGTGTCTTCTGCTTCTTCTTGCGCGAGGACGACGTCTCCAAGTAGTACAACTGCCAGCACGAATACCAGTGGAGCCACGTCCAGTACTCGACCAACTGCTCGTCCGAGACAAGGTGGTCCATGCCCGGAGGCACCAGCGGATGGCCGTGCTTTGCACGATACGTTGGCACGCGCGTGGCCTCGTCTTCCATGCCCGGCGGCCACACGATCTCTCCGTGGATCGACGCGTCCCGGAACTGTTGGTAGTCGCGGCCCGCACCGCTCGCCATGGTTGGATGTGGTGGAGGCGGCACTTGACGGCCGTGAGATGCTGCTGCACGGTCCGCCTCGGCTTGGTTGCTGTCGTAACTATTTCGAGTCACACGTTCTTCCATCATGACCGGATGGACTCGCACATCGACAGCCGTGGACGGGCGGATCGAACGGCGCGTACGAGCGTCGTGCTCGACTTGGTTCGAGGTACGCGACTGGGCTCGTGTGGACGATTTGACGGTCTTCAGAACACGCTTAGGCTCGTTCTGTTCAAGATCATCTTTGTCCAGCGGCTGCGATCGTCGACCGTTGCGAGACGCTATCAAGACCTGAGGCTCCACACGTGTATGCTCACTGGCATCGAAGCGATGACTCTCGAGCTCGGTCTCACTCACTGCGTGTCGCGACCTCGTCCGCTGATGTGAGTGTTCATGGAGCTCGCTGTGTCGTCCACGATGCAGGCTATGCGAGCGCCTGTCTGCCGCACCTCCGCGGTCTTCACTCTCTTCAACGAGTCCTTCGTCCACGTCTGCACCACGGCTCTCAAGCGGCGACGGCCGTTGTCTGTCGCCTACAGAAGCCCAAGTCAAGCGCTTGCGCTGCTCATTTGCGCTCATGTCGTCTACATACGACGCAACGCCCTCCTGAAACAGAGTCGCCACCGTGTCCCTATCGCCTCGTTCAGCGGAACGGTGGTGTAGGTGCCGACGTCGTCCATCTCGAGTCTCATGAGCAGCTGAGCCAGAAGAAGATCGATGATCTTGCTGCTGTTTTCCCTTGTGCATACTATGGCGGGCATCGTGGTCGCTGGGTGGCCGCCTCACTCCACCCGTTGCATGCGACTGTTGCGGAACCGATTTACGGCCACCCATCTCGTCAGCAAACGACGCGATGCCTTCTGCATACACCTCCGAAGTGGCACGGGGTGTTTCGCGACGGGGGGTCGCCCTCGTCATACTATGTCGACCATCATCCTTGCGACCAAGCCCGTCGTCCTCGGTGTTCGCTCTGGTCCGCTGCTGCGCGATGTCATGCGGCGCATGCGCGGCGCCTTCGTCTTGATTCCTCCCATCGTCGATTTCATCGAGTGCCTGAAGATGACTGGAGCGTTCGACATTCTTCGCTTGGGACGCCGTGCCATTCCGTCTCGTCGATGGTACATCGCCCGGACGTCCTGTTGGTCGGCCACGGGTACTAGGATCATCCTCCACAGTGTAGTCTCCATGGTCTCGATACCCATCTTCTTGGACCACAGCTGGACGGGACGAGCGGTAAGGCCGAGACTCCCACGTCTCTGCAGTATCCGTTCGAGCCTGTTCATCGTCATCCAGCACGTCATTGGTCATCTCACGTCTCGATTGCCGGTTCTCCGAGCGGGTTCGTCGTCGATTAGCGGTCTCGGATTCTCGATGTTCACGGTTGAACGAGGAAACACCTTCTGCAAACAACACCGCTGTATAACTTCGTGCTTCCGCCATCGATTCGTCGTTTTGCTCGTTCGCTGCCGACTTGCCACGGCGATGATCCGCCACGCGTGCCGTGCGGCGACGGGAAACTCGCTGGAGATTCTCCTCTGTCTGCTCGAGATCGTCACCACCTTCTCTTTGGGTGGGACCTGCAATTCGTTCTTCTGTTGTTGTCCTGCTGTAGGAACCCGATTGCGGAGTCTGCGAATCGACCGCGCGAGATGAGCGTCGGTGCCGAGAGTACCTCCCAAGTGCCACGCAGTCATCATCGCCCCATGACTCTTCTTCGTCGACGACCGCGCCCCCACTGGCGCGCGTATTCCGCTCTCTCCGATCCCTGACATAGTCGGAATCTGATGGCTTCTCACTGCGGTGCGCGCCATCAGACCGAGATTCTCGGTGCTTCACGCTTAGCTCATCGGCTAAAGACTCTCCCGAACTGTCCGCAGATGTGGCCTGACGATTGCTGTGGCTCCTGCGTTGCGACGGGCTATGCGTTCGCGCGACGCCCCGATCGACCGCATGCTGCGCTTGGTCACTTGCGTGCGACTCACGGTTAGTCAGACGGCTTGGAATAACCACATATGGGTCTACTGGCTGTCTCGTAGTGTCAGTGTCTTCTTCGCTGTTGCTCATTTCATCAATATTTAGGTTGTCACGCTGTCTGTGGCTTCTTGCCACGCGGTTTTCAGGCTGAGAAGTAGTCGATAAATAGTCCTGTTGCTGAATCACTCTTGACAACTCGAAACCAACGCCGTCAGCAATGCCCTTGCCGTCATCACTCTCGTGCATTTCTTCGCCGGCCTCGCCTAGTGTGCTCAGCACATTGGAGTTCGAAAGAGCACGCCCTCGCACCGGTGTGGATGGCTGTTTGTTGACGGCCTGGCTTGTTGGTCTTCCCGAAAGTTTGCGTTCAGATCTCACATCAACATAGCGGTCTTGTAATGAGCCACGATACAGTGCAGGGATCGCATGAGGGTCACTTTCCACCTTAGTGGTGTCGGTCCTTTCGTTGCCTCGACTGGCATCATGGTTTAGATTGCGCAAAGAGTGTCCACTCAGTGACGCATGCGAAGCTGACAGCTCGTGCTGATGCAGAGCATACCGCGGGAAAGGTTTGTGGTCATCTTGAGTAGACTGTCCTTGCGTAAGCTCGGGATCCACTGGACGCGATACACGCCGAGAATGCAAATCTGCCCGGCCACTCCCGTCACTGCGGCCGACTGCCTCGTCAACAGCTTCCAGCAACTTCGCGAGTTGCGGCATGGATCGAAATTGAGCACGGGATGAGTCGACAGATTCTCGTCCCATCATCGCGCCAGTCGTTCGTCCTGTGGGTCTACGCTGCTGACCAGAACTTGTCCCATGGACGTCCCTTGCATCGGCTTGATCAACGAAATTCATGCTGCGTTCAGTATCGCCCCACTGAGTTTCCCTCTCGCCATACTCGTCACTGTTTTCAGCAGGGTAGCCCGTGAAGTGCTTCTTCATCGCATGAGCAGTCACTCGAACCGGGGAGCTCTCATTTTTCTGACTACTGCGTCCGTCTTTACGCAAAGCGTTCACCACTTCGCTCTCTTCTTCCTGTGACACTGGCTGAAGAATCCGAGAGCCCACCGACCGGGACAAACTATGACCCCCAGATTGCGATACTACGCCGCCGTCGACGTGTTCAACGCCTTCCTCGTCATCATAGCCATTAGCATCGCCACGGGACACCGCACTATGGATCCGCGACGAATTCACACTTGGACGCTGCACCTGCGATACCGACATGAGCTGTCGACTTTGAGGGCCTTTCGACCGAGACAAACGATGATCTGCAGACTGAGCTGCAGAACCACCACGGCCGCGATCCACGCCAAAGCCGTCTTCGTCCGCGTAGTCGTCGCCACCGCCACCAAGTCCAGAAATCACGCTCTGCTTTTGTACCACCTCCACACGCTTCTGCTGAGACACGGACAAAGTTTGCCCATGCTGAGGATTGACTGACCGGGATAAATCGCGATTTGTCACTTGGGGCGCACCACGAATCTCGTCCTGTTCAATATCAGACTCGTCCTCGCCCTCATCCTCATAATCACCTCCGTGACCAGATCCTGTAACCATGCCCGGTTTCCGCGGCGCGCCCCCACGACGCACATGAGACTGCTGCGGCACTGGCATCGACTGGCGACTGGGGTGCCCCACTAACTGAGACTCACGACGATTTGCAGACTGAAAAGATGCAGGAACATCACCTTGGTCAACATCAAAGCCGTCCTCATCGTCGTCCGCGTTCTCATCCTTGTAGGCTTCACTCTGGCCAGCCTCTAATCCCATGCTATGCTTCTGAGATTCGTCCACACTCTGAAGATTCGATATTGCCATCGACTGCCGAGTTTGGCGACCTGTTGACTGAGACAAACGATGACCAGCGGACTGCGAATTGGCGGGAGAGTCATCTTGCTCCACTTCGAACCCATTCATGTCGCCGCGACCACCATGAGTGGCCATGCTTTGCCTCCGCGGCGACTCCACACGCTGCTGCGGCGGCGTTGACATCGACTGGCGACGATGCGGCCCCACCCACCGAGATTCATGGCCACCTACCGACTGGGACGGTGCTCCACCGTCACTTTGATCATTGCCGAGGCCGACGCCGTGCTCGTTCTCGTATTCGCGACCAGCTCCAGCGGCCATACTCAGCTTCCGCGGCGCGCCAACGCGATGCTGCTCTGCTTGTCGAGTCACTGCCATCGATGGACGACTCTGAGGACCGACAGACTGAGAAAACTGGTGATTCGCCAACTGTGAATCGGCACTTGCATCGCCTTGATCGACTCCGAAGTCGTCCGCGTCCTCCAACGCGCTGCTTCGACCATTGACAGTCATCATACTCTGTTTCCACGATGTCCGCGATGTGTCCCCACGCTGCTGATGCCGCGACTGAGACTGACAACCCTGCTGCTGCGACAACGACATCGATTGGCGACTCTGGGGACCAACAGATCGAGATAAACGACGACCCTCGGACGGCGACTCGGCAATTACGTCGCCTTGATCCACCCCAAAGCCGTCGTCGCACTCCTCATTGTCGCCGACAGTCACAACGCTCGGTTTCTGGGACGCATCTATTTGCTGAAACTGAAACCGAGACTGAGGCTGCTGGAAAGACTGCCGATTCTGAGGATTGGGCGACGGGGATGGTCCGCGATTGATGACCTGGGACGGAGCACGAATCTCGTCCTGCTCAATATCGAAATCGTCTTTGTCCTCGTCCTTGCACGCTTCGCAGTGAGCTGCTTTTAATCCCATGCTTTGCTTCCGAGAAATGTCCACACGCTGGAGATTCGACGTGGGCATCGACGGCTGACTTCGGCGATCTGTTGACTGAGAGAAATCACGACCTGCGGACTGCGATTCGACCCCGAAGTCGCCGTTTCCATCCTCGAACTCGTCATCACGATCAGCATTCGCTGTCATGGTGTGCTTTCGTGGCGATCTACCTCGTGGCAGCGACGCCGACAGCGACTGCCGACTCTGTTCATCTCCTGATCGAAACAGACGGCGATCTTCGGACTGAGACAATGCTCCACTGGCTCTTTGCTCAATGCCGAGGCCGATCTCGTCGTCGTACTCGTCTTCGTCACCGCGACCTACTCCAGCAGCCATGCTCACCTTCCGTGACGCATCGACGCGCTGCTGCTCTGCTTGCTGAGACACTGCTATCGATGGACGACTCTGGGAGTGCGCTGAGCGCGACAACCGGCGATTGGCTGGCTGCGAACCGCCTTGATCGACTCCAAAGTCCTCCGTGCTTTCCAACGAGCCTCTTCGACCACCGCGAGTCAACATATTCTGATTCCGAGATGTATCCCCATGCTGCTGCTTCTGTTGAGACTGAAGACCCTGCAGCTGCGTCATCGGTATCGATTGGTGACCTTGTAGACCGACAGGACGAGAAAAACGACGACTTGCAAACGGCGGCTCGACCCCTTCTTCGCTGTGCTTCTGCTCAGAGCCGTCTTCGTGCTCCTCGTTGTCACCAACATGCGCCATGCCCGACTTCCGAGACACACCCGCCGCCTTGTGCTGCTGCTGCTGCTGCCCGGCCGAAGTCTGAGAGTGAGAATGCCGTGGCACGGACAAAGACGACCGGTTCTGAGGATTGACCGACCGACGATTTGTATCCTGGGACGCACCACGAACGTCTTCCTGGTCAATATCGATATCGTCCTCGTCCGCATATTCGTCACCGTGACCAGATCGTGCAGCCATACTCGACTTTAGTAACGCGTCCCCACGATGCACCTGTGGTACTGGTACCGACATCGACTGACGACTATGCGGGCCGGCCGAACGAGACAGACGAGGACCTGCCGACTGAGAAGCTGCGCCATCAGTGCGTTGGTCTATGCCAAAACCATCCCCATCCTCGTCCTCATCACTGCGGCCACCACCAGCAACCATGCTCGGCTTCCTTGACGGGTCAACGCGCTGCGATTGCAGCTGACCCTGAGGACCCATGGATTGAGATGTCCGACGACCTCTGACCCGAGTCGCTGTACCCACACCGCCTTGCTGTGTGCTAAAGCCGATCTCGCTGTCGAATTGGTCGTTTCGAGCTGATCCAGCAGCCATATTCACCTTACGAGACGAATCTACACCGTCCAGCCGCGAGACTGACGCCGACTGATGACCCACTGATCGAGTTAAATGACGATGTGCGGATTCCACCTCAGACCCGTTTCCATCCTCGAACTCGTCACTTCGACCAGCTCCGCTTCGCATGGTCGGCTTCCGTGACACGTCACCGCTTTGCTGCTTTGCTTGCTGCGACATCACCGCCGATTGACGGCGTCCGACAGACCGAGACCAACGGCGGTCTGCCGACTGCGACTCCACACCAAACTCGCCTGATTCCATACCCAAGCCGTCCTCATGTGTGTACTCGTTTCTGCGACCTCCACCATCGTCAGCCGCAGTTGTCTGCCTCCGAGAGATGTCTCCACGCTGCCGCTGCGACTGAGACTGAGATTGAGATTGAGACTGCCCAGTACGTGGACCCAAAGACCGAGACAAGCGGCGGTCAGCTGACGCCCAATCACCACCTGCGTCGTCTCGCTCCACTCCAATGCCGCCCTCGTCCTCATACTCTTCGTCACGACCACCAACAGTCACCTTACGCTGCTGCGGCGGCACCGACATCGCTTGCCGACTCTGAGGACCCACTGACCTCGACAGACGACGATTTTCAGACCGCGACTGCGCACCTACGTCGGCCTGCCCTTCGTTCAACCTATCCTCCTCATCTTCGTAATCGGCATTGCGACTACCAACAGCGATCGAGCTTGCCTTCCGCGAACTGTCGATGTACTGCTGCTGAGACTGCGACAAGGACATCAACTCTTGACTTTGAGGATCCACCATTCGAGATAACCGATGGTCTGCGTATGGACCATTGTTGGCCAAGTGGTTGTAGTGAGACGCTCGCCGATGGATGGTATCATTGGTGGTCGGGTAGATTGGATCCTTGAACGATGCGATCCCGTCAGCAAATAAAGCTGCCTCTCGTCGAGATAATTCCGCGACGTCTAACGGTCGGGACCAACTGTGATCATCAAGATCACTGGAGTCCTCATCACTTTTGTTGGCCATGTCGAGAGCGTCTCGATGCGCCTTTACTTCTGACCGCGGGGATCGCGCTGCTTGTTGGCGATATCCTTTATTATTCGACCGAGCAGAGATCGCATCGGAGTTGTCGGCGTCACTGAACGAGCTGTCGTGCGTCGTATCCACAGTTTTATCCATGCGGGAGTCTCTGAATACGTCGTTTCTCCACCCCGTGCTCGCTTTTCCTGCGGCGCCCGAGTCTTTCCTATCCTGGCCTCCGCCAATCGCCGAGTGCCTCTTGATCGGCGAGAGACGATCAAACTCGAGCAACGGCTCATTCCGTGCCAACGACGATTCCAGAAACGCAGTGACTCGCACGGGATCCGCGCTCGCAAGGCTGCTGCTCACCAGGATCGAGGAGCTGTCATCCGATAGATCGCCCTCTTTGAGACTGGCTCGCCGGTGCAGCTGCCTCATTGTCGACGGCAGCGGATGCACGCTGTATCGATCCACTGACGGTCTCATGAAAGAGCTCTCGTTCGTCGCAGCTGCTCGCTTGAGCTGGGCCGCCTTCGATGGCGACGTGAGCGTAAACTCGCCGCTACGCAGCTCGCGCTCAATCTTCTCGAGGATCGCGCGCGTGCGCTTGCTCATTTTCTTGATCCGATTCCTCTTGTCTTTGTACAGTGCGCGGTGCTTGGCCATGCCGCGTGAGGAGCTACGTGCGTACGGATCGTGGAGCCGACTGCTAGAGAGCGACGCACGCAGAAACGCCGACGAGCGAGCCGACTCACGCTGTCGCTGGCGTGCCGTCGACGCCGACAGCGACAGTGATGCCGGGGGCAGCCCACGCCGCGGAGACACACGTGCGTGCTTGCGCTGCAAAAACTCGCCCAGCGATTCGTCGAGCCAGTCGACTCGCACCGCGGCGTTCGCGGCTTTGTAGAGCCGTTCCCAGGCAAAGTAGAGCGGTGCTTCGTCGTACGACGCGAGGTCACGGCGCTGGAAAAACGCGTGCGAGTCGCGCATCACGGTCTCGTACTGGTGGGAGGCAGAGGCGTCATCTCGGTGGGTCATTGTCTTGGTCTCTTGCGCCGCAGTGGACGTACACGCGTCCACCGTGTCGCTCGCCATCGTGGGACTCACGGGATCCGAGGCGGGGGTCTAGATCTGGGCGCAGGGGAGGGATAACCAGCGCATGGCGCACCTGCACCACAGTCACTCGCTAGCATGGCGCTGACGCGCGCGTTTCATTGCCATTTCCCGCCACCATCCCATGGTGAATAATAGGAAGGGAACCGAAACAGCCATTCTCGCTATTAATATGGCGGCGACGCCAGCGAAACCATCAGCGTGTGGATGGGAAGCGTGCGGGCGGAATAGGAAGAGATAGAGAGAAGAGCGATCTTGCGTCACGAGGCACCACAGCGAGCGAGAGACGCCATCATCCGGCCATCTCTCCGCTTGAGCTGCTCAATTCATTTGGGCGGGAGATTATGTGCTAAATTCCAATAGTCTAGACTAGCCTAATTAATAAATGCTATTTCCAATGCTGTCTGGGATTGCAGGATTCGGCGTCTGCTGACTTGCCGCATCGAGGACTCTGAAAGAGTGTTCATTCGTACTCATTTCATTACTTCTTCATCACCAGTATTCTGGGATTCTGGGGATTCATATGTACAATGTACGCACCACTTTTTCCAACGACGATACTCTGCCTCTCTCGTTTAGTACTCTTTGGCAATGCTTTCGTTGTGGTGCTTCAGTGGGTGCCTCACTTGTTCAGTACTCTTCGGCGAAGCTTCCGTCGTGGTCATCAGTGGCCTCGGCTGTGACCTCCTCGTAGTCCTTCTCGAGGGCCGCGAGATCCTCACGCGCCTCCGAGAACTCACCTTCTTCCATGCCTTCGCTGACATACCAGTGCACGAACGCACGCTTGGCGTACATCAGATCGAACTTGTGGTCGATGCGCGAAAACACCTCAGCGATCGCGCTCGTGTTCGAGATCATGCACACGGCACGCTGCACGCGCGCCAGATCGCCACCGGGCACAACC
>JAADXL010000249.1:0-38524 GCA_023337755.1 Pythium aristosporum
ACCTGGGCAGCCATGGCGCGAGAGGAGTTGGGGAGAGAGGGAGGAAGGCTTGGTGCGGGCCGAAGCAAATTGGATTGTGGGGCTCTCGTCGGAGCCTCTGGGTTTCTGCCAAAGAGATCCAAACTTCGTTCCAGGGAAAGATGTTGATGTGCGACGGAGCTGTTGGATGCACCTCAAAACCGAGGTTTAATCTGACTGGCCTTAAAAAAACCTTAGTCGGACAGATTGCAGAAACACGCACTGGAGGGTAAGCGAAGAGAACACGCGGGAGTGCATGTGATGAGGTTGCAGAGGCCACGCAGCCATGGGGGTGGAGTGGTAAGTACTGATACCCTTAATTAATGTGGTTGCGCACGCGCGACGCCCAACCGCTGGTGTTGTCACCACCTCCTATACAGGCATGCGGGGAGTGGAGTCTCGATGGCGGTGCTGCCGCTTGAAGATCATGTGTTCGTGGTCCCAGCAATAAAACCTCATGTGAACGAACAGGTTGAACTGCGTGATGGAATGCGGAAGGCGTGACGGACCGACGTGGCAGGGCTCGTAAAAACGATTTTGTGTTCATTTTCAGCCAATAGTATCTCTTCATTTCTGTAATTACGCTGATTTTATGATCTGGAGATCCCGTGACGTCAGACTCGTGGCACTCCAAGCAGAAAAAAACCACAGTCCGTGTCTCTGTGACTGTGATACGGTGCCACGGATGACGCCAAAGCCACGCGAAGGCTCCGCCTGCGTGATGATGCGCAGGCATCCGACGAAAACACTTCGCGTGAGATTCTAGGACGACGGAATTGTTGGCGGTGCTTACGCTACGTGGAGAGCCCATGGGGGAATGAAGGGAGACGGTGCTGGGCCTCTTGGAGGTGCTGCGCATGGCGCGCCGAGCCTGAGGTGCACCGTGGTGAGTGGTGTTATGTCTCTGGATGTGGGAGGTGCTCTAGCGCTGCAACCAGAAGATGCCGGTGGGCGCCGAGATCAGAGGAGGCAGAGCTACGCACAGGCGGTACATCGCTTTTGCGCCTTGATGTCGATGGGCAAGATGCGAACTTACGGTACGCATCCACTGGATATTTTGCACAGCGCGGTAGTTTGGGTCTGCTGACGTAAAGACTTTGTGATCCTTCAAAGCAGTAATGGTCGTCACAAAGCTCCCACCATCGCATGGCGTTGCAGTTCGCATGGCGAGGCGAGCGAAAGAGGAGAGAGCATCAGTGGAATCTGTTCATCAACACATCGGCACCGACTACTGAACTCTCCGAAGTGTTGGGTGCAGCGAGGAACGTAGCCGCTGGAAGGCACCCTCACGAGGTCGTAGGTGGATCCTGAGTCAACGGCGCTGACTGCGCTACCCAGTTCAAACACGTGACTTGACATCGTTGCCCGATTGCTCGAGCACGCGCACGATGGAGATATGCATGGCGTGGCAAAGTAGGAAAAGCTCATGGAAGAGCGGATGGACGGTTGGTCATGAGCGATGGAATCCGTCGTTTCACGGTACGATTGCGCAGAAGAAGAGCACGTCAACATGGAGTGCTACATGGCGAAAGGGTAGGATTCATCCACCCACACAGTGATTTAAATACATACGAATTATCGCAGCCCTTGCAGATGTGCAGCTAGCATTGCCCAAGAAACAAAAGCGGCGAGACAGCCACTATGGACATGCAGTCTTGGATATCTCGTGGACTGCCTGCATTGTGGATCTTGAAGATAGAGGAGTGGCTACACAAATACCGATATAGTACCGGTATTCTCTTTCCCATATACCCTTGATAACAGATATTCAATTGGGCAGGTAAGCTTCAGGCCTTCGGCCGGATGGACTTGCAACACGAGGAGCTACTGAGCCACGCCGTGCGGGATCTCTGCTCGTAGACCATGCCGCCGAAGAAGGGACGCGCCAAGGAGAACGTGGCGGGCGAGCGCTATGACTCGAACGCCATCCCAGTTGCGCAGCCTCCCCGCAGTAACTCGGGCCGTCGGCCGCTGCCCAACATGGGCGACCTCATGGGCGCCTTTGGTGGCGGCGGCGGCGGCATGCCCGACATGAGCCAGATGATGGAGATGATGCAGAGTATGGGCATGGGCGGCATGGGCGGCATGCCTGGTATGCCCGGGATGCCTGGGATGCCGGGTATGGGAGGTATGCCTGGTATGCCTGGTATGGGAGGCATGCCCCCGGGAATGCCGGGAATGCCGGGAATGCCGGGCATGCCGCCGGGTATGATGCCGCCCATGATGCCGGTGCTGCCCAAGGCCATTTACTGGGGCCTGTCCGAGGGTACGCCGACCAACGACTTCTTCACGTTCTACCCCAACTACATCAACTCCAAGAAGACGGTCCAAGAAGGGCGACGCATCACCAGGGACGCCGCGTGCGAAGACCCGCTCGCGGTCGAGATGGCCGAGGTCTGCCAGTTCCTCAGGCTGCCCCACGTGCTCGAGGTGTGTGATATGGTCCATGGAATCACCTATGTATCTGCTGGAGACTGGAGACTGATTCTGTAATTTCCTGTATCGCAGCCGTCCAAGAAGTACGCGCGTGAGTGGCAGGTCGCGGGCCGCGTGCGTGCGCGGCTGCTCAAGGCCGACGGGTCGTTCGAGAACCCCGAGATCAAGACCCGCAAGGACCTCATGGTCAAGATGGCCGAGCTAATCCCCAAGCTGCAGTCGCGGAAAGAGCGTCTCGAGCGCGAGGCCGCCGAGGCCGCGAGCGCCGCTGCAAACGCCATCACGTCGGGCTCGGCCGCGGCGTCCTCGGGAAGCAGCAAGAAGAAGGGTAAGAAGAAGGGCAGGAAATAAACGAACAAGCGACTCTCTCTGTAGCAGAGGCGGTGAAGCAAGGGGACCAGTACGGTCGTAGGACGCGAATAGATATGGTCAGAAGGAACCCAGTGGGGATGCTGTTGTTTAGATGACTTAAGCCCTACTGCCTTATCAACTGTGGAGTGGGGTGTCGGGTGCGACTACATGGACGGCGACGGTCTGCGGCGCGTGGGGCCGCGGCCGCGGCCTCGTCCGGGTGCCGCTGGGCGCGAGAACTCGCGCGCCTTGACGACGTCCTCCTCGGTCTTGGCCGGCACGAGATCGGCGCGGATGTCGTCGTAGGCCGTGGCCGGGTTCGTGATCTCGATGGCCTTGTCAAAGTCAATGCCGAGCTCGGCCGTGGTCGCGAGGATCGTGGCCTTGGCCGTCGAGTAGACCATCTTGAGCCGCACGGGCGCGTCCTCGGGGCACACATAGAGAAACACTATCGAGCCAACCGGTCAGTACACTCCTCATAGTAGGAAGATACCTGAGTGACACTTACGCAGCGAGGAAACGGCGCCCGTGGATGCGGCCTCGTCGATCAGTGACACGCGATTGCGGAACGCCACGTAGCTTGGGAGCTTGTGGTCGATCACGCCCTGGATCTCGCTCAGCTCGATCGACTCGAGGCTCTTGACCACGTCGACGCTTTCGTGGTCCGTATTGAGTTTCTTTTCCAGCAGAGAGCCACGTCAGTCGTAAGGCAGGCACTTTTGATCCCCCACACCTCTGCCCACATACCATGGCGATGTAGTCAAACTTGTCGTCCTTGAGCAGCGTGAGCTTGTCGCGCACGTTCTGCGAGATGCCAAACGGGATCACGTTCATGGCCGTGGACCGCACGTTCGTGTCGCGCTCGAGCAGCGCCGTCTCCTTGAGCAGCCGCTCCGTCTCGGACAAGGGCGCGTCGGCCGCCTGCTTCTTCTTCGCATTCTGGAATCCTTCGAGCGTCACCTCGTTCTATACACACCACGGGTATTAGTGGCCCCTTCTCTGACCGGCCATTCTCTAAGTCTTGGCGACGCGTACAAGCTCGGTCGTGTGGAATTCGCCGACAAAGTAGTTGGGCCCGAGCTGCTTCTTGAGCGACTCGCGGGACGACGAGTAGAGCATCTTGTCGCGCACGCCGACGCTCTCGGGCACAAACGCGAGCAGCACCCAGCGCAGCGCCGGCACGTTCACGTCCAAGCAAAAGAGCACAAACGCGGCCTCGCCGGCCACGAGCACGGGCGCCTCGGGCGCCGTGAGCGCGGCGCAGTCGCGGCGCGGATCCGAGCTCGCGGCACCCACGGCGGCGAGCGTAAAGTCCTCACCAACGATCGCGATCTTGACGAACCGCACTTTGCCGCCCTGCGCGTCCGCGAACGCGCGCTCGAGCTCACTCGAGAGATGGAGCTGGGCCTTGGCCATGATATCAGATCTCTAGAAATGGGGAGGAATCGTTGCGTGTCATGGAAAATTTAAGAAAGGGCACTAAATACTCCTGTTGAGTTACTCGATACTACTGCTTCAACCCTCGTTTTAGTGACCTTTCCGGAAGAAATCTTTTGATAAAGTTGCAGAAATGCGAGGAAGAAAAGCAAAACATAAAAGAGCACAAAGAAGCACACCGGTTGTCGCGGTTGATACGTTTGGGTCTCTCTCCGTCTGACGACAAACGAACGGTGTGCATACAAATTCCCCTCCCCTTCACCACTAGAGCCCAGGCATTGGGATATGTCCACAGTAGGTCCATCACGTAGGTTTCAAGATCTATGGACACACACAAGAGAGGGTCAATTTGCTGAGATGGGGGGCTTCGGTCGATGAGACCATGACGTACTTCGTCGGGCGTGTAGGCAAGCTCGAGTGCGTGGAGGTCGCCATGCTTCAGCCGCTCGCGCACGTGGGCGTGCTTCTTTAGTCCAAATGTGATCGATCGCGCGCACGACCGGTACTCTTCATTGCTCTCACTGAAGCGTTCAAAGACGTGAGCCTAATCAACGCAGAGAAAATCAGTTTCTCGGCACACTGCAGTTCCCCACTTCACGTCCACTACCTCACCTCGATCTCGCGCGCAATCTCTTCGCTTCGCTCGCCAATGGGCGCAAGCGACTTCTTGAGCATGTCGATACACACCATGCGATGCTTGTCGCCCGACGGATCAGGCTTAGGACTTGTTGGGACCAACACAGGGTCATCACTCTTGATTGGCGAGGCCGGTGCCGGCGTCGACGTAGGCTCTTGTTTCGTGGTCTCTTCTGTCGTCACTTCCGTGGGGGCGAGCTTCTGCTCTGGCTCTTGTGTCGGCGACGGTTTGTTCTCTTCTATTGGCATAGCCTCCGTGACACCAGCTTCCGGCTTGGCCTCCGCTTGCGGTGCCTCCGTGACCGTCTCTTCCTGTACCTCGCTGGAACCGTTCGCTTCGCTCTTTGTGTCGACGAGCTCGGCTGGCACCGGCGTCGAAGATGGCGCATCACCAGCAGCGTCGGCCACTGGACTTGTCTTTTGTTTTTTGCTCGCCTTCGGTTCTCCAGCATCCGCCCCATCGGCCTTGTGCTTCTTCAACGCCGGCGTGGGCTCTTCAATCACATCGTTGTTCAGCACGTGCATGAGATGCTTGCGCACGGCGCTGGCCGTTTGCGCGACCGTCGGGTTCTGGCTCTTGCGCAACACGGCGATTACGGCGGCGACGCCCGATCGTTCCGCGTCCGACCTATACACCATCTTCTCTTCAAAAAGCTGCGTGAGCAGCACAATGAGCTCGTCATTGTTCTTGGACGATTCATTCGCATAGAGCCGATTCATCTTGCCGGCGAATTGCGTCAAATTGCCCACTTTGTAATCGCCCTTGTCTTTCGGCTTCTCGCGCGGCCCGGGCTTCTTACGGGCAGCTTCTTCCGTGGCCTCACGGATATCGGCCGACTTGACCGACTTGCGTGGTACCACCAACTCGATCTCTTTCTTGCGCTTCGAGTCAAGCTCGCCCGCACCTCCAGCCTTTGCTGCGGTCGTAGCAGACTCGCCCTTGGTCCCACCGCTGGCCTTGGTCGCCTTCTTGGCGGCCGCCGCGGCCGACTTGTCCTCGGCGCTCGCTGCCGCTTTCTTTTTCGACGGCGACTTGCGACTCGCGACCTTGGCCTTGATCTCGTCTTTCGTGAGCGGCGGCACAGTGTCTTCGTCGTCGGGCGTCTCGGGCGTTGCCACTTTATCCTCTTCCGGCTCTTCGGTCGATTTCTTGCGACCCCGCTTTCCCTTTGCTGGCGCGGGGGAAGCCGCTTCGGTCGCCGATGCTGCAGCGCCACTGGCAGTCTTTGGTTTGTTCTTGGAGCCAGGGGGACGACCCATCTTCTTCTTGGGTGCGGGCGGTTTCTCCTCGACTTCTTCCGGAGACGACTCGGGTTCTTCAGGCACAGCCTTCATAAGGCCGTCCATTCGATCCTCAATAGCCAACGGGGCGTCTTTCTACCAGCACCAAAACACCATCATATGGTCAGCTCCCCATTCTCGTCTCGCTATCGTGTTCTCACGTACGTCTGCCAGCTCAATGGCCGTCATCAACTGGCTGCGTCGCTTGGGTGCCTTGGCGTCCTTTGTTGGGTGACCTGTGCGGTAGCTGTGCTTGCTGTCGTCCCACGCCTCAATATTCTTAAACAGCACAGGTGAACTGGAATAGACAGAGCGATAGAGAGGGTTAGCGGTCGGTTCCTTCTTTCTCTCCACGGCAACTCGGCTTGTACGTACAAGTCGTTGGACTGGTAGAAGCACACAAAGTACTTGGTCTCAATCTCTTTCAAGGCGCTCGCGTGGTACTTGGACTGGATCAGCCGCGGGTCCGTGATCAACGCCGGCCAGTACGGGAAGCCGACCATCTTGGCCCAGACAATCCAGCCAAACCTGTTCGCCACACACACTCCCAGTCAGCGTCTGCCATACCATGCGATCCCAACCATCTAGGTGACGCACTTGGCCTTGACGTCCTCGGGCAACGCGTCGACGCGCTGGCGCAGCTCGCTCTCCGTTTCATCCTCCGACTCGGACTCTTCTTTCACTGCTACAGCACGGACACACAACAAACCAATCAGCCTTCTCGCAATTCACACACAAGATACGGGATAACTCACCGGTCTTTCGCGGGCGTCCAATCTTGCGCTTCGCTGGCGTGGCCGGCGACGCCGCTGCAGCCTTGGGTTTGGGTGGCGCCTTGGCCTTCTTTGTCGCCGGCTTCTTCTCCTTGGGCGACTTCTCCACCGCCGCTGCAGTGGGATCTGCCGCAGCATCCACTGCACCGTCCACGGACGCCGGCGCATCCTCACTACCGGGCGTCTTGTCCTCCGTGACGCTCACCTTGCGCTTGCGGCCACGCTTCTTTGGCGTGTCTTTCGCAGGCTCCACAGCGCCATTCTCGACCGCGGCTTCGGGCTCTGCTGGCGCGTCCACCTCCGTCGTTTCCGCAACAGTTTCCGGCGCCGCCTGCGGCTCGGGTGCCGCCGCAGCGGGCTCGGCCGCGGCCGCCTCGGGCGTCGTCGTCATGGCTCCAACGAATTGGTAGAAATTTTGTTGGGAACGGATCGGGTCGGTCGCCCCAAGGAAGCTTTTCGTTTTCCCCCACAAGAGTGAATGAGCGCACAACTGACGATAGGTCGTGGGTTGTCGGGTTTTGGGTCTAGCCAGCTAACGGGTCAACGGGCCTAGATGGGTAATCACCCAAAACCCATTTTCCAGGGTGGTAATACTATATCTTAATGCAGTACACACACCTATTCACAGCGCAGCAGCTTGGTGGCGATACTGGTAGAGCAGCTTGATGACGTTGGTGACACAGGGCACGAGAAAGTCGGCGTGGGCTGAGAGTTCTGCGAGATCGGACGCACCGCCTAGGACACCCACGGACAAAGCACAGCCAGCCGTTCGCCCCAAGACCATATCATCGGCCGTATCCCCCACCTACAAGTAAATGACCACCGTTAGTCCAGGCTCTCAGAAGCAGGTGAAGACGTTATCTTACCATGACGGTGTTTGCAGTGGACACACCCAGACGGCTGCAGATCGACCAGATGCGATCAGCAGTGTTCGCGACACCGTCGTCGCCGCAGCTCACAAGGTCCACTAAATGGGCCACGCCCAGGTGCGTAAGCGTCTTGGATGTGACAGCTCGACGGTCCGTCGTAAGAATGGCGATCTTCACACCGAGTTCACGAATGGTCGTAAATAGCGATGGCAAATCTCGGCGGGCTTGAAATGTCGCGACTTCCTTCGGTAGGGACCAGTGCTGGTTCACGAGGCGCACAGCCTCGGCATACTCGAGTCCATACTTGAGCAAGAAGTTGACGGCAAATCTGGGTCCGAGCTCGTGCTTGGGAGTCGTGTTGAAGACCCCACCTTTCCGCATTGTTCGAGTTGGCTCGTTGTAACCCAACGCCTCAAAGAACGAGTCTCGCACCGATGCCCCCAATGCAGTGCCCAGGCGCCACGCCTGCGACTCAATCCAGCTGGCCCATGTGGTCTGAAACTCCAACAGCGTGCCGTCCTTATTGAAGATCACCAGCGACGGATTCGAACGAGAGACTGTTGCATCGCGTTGCATCGCTGGGGGTGCCGGTGCGGAAACCATTGGGGACGCGGCCGGGCTGGATGATCGACGGTGATTTGCTCTTGCGGCGCCTCGTGGCGGCGCGCTCGTAGGGTGCGAGGTTCGTCCGGAAGATGCAGTCGATTGGCGAGTCGCCGTTGGCTGCGACAAGATTCTCTTCTCACTTGGCTGCTGAGAGCTCGAAGGGGTGGAGGAGGTGGCAGAGGTCCCAAGTGCCGCTGCTGGCACCGCAAACAACAATGTGCCGACTGGGGCAGTGTCCGGGACTCCCGGGTTGATGCCAACGCTTGTCATTGCTGACGAAGACGACAGAAAAGGAGTTTGCGATGGCGTCGAGGAAGACGACACAGAAGGAAGTTGCAATGACGGCGGGGAGCTGGTGGTGGTATTGGTGACTGTGTCTGGTCGCGGTGCGAGATTTGCCATGCGGAACGCAGATTGGGGCATGACACTCGATCGCGAGATCATGCTCCGCGCCACGGCTTCCGCCATCGCTTCCACGGTCGACCTGCCGTTCCCAACAGCGGTCTCTGTTGAGGTCACTTGCGTTGTAGTGTAACCACCTGTTCGCTCACGCGTTGAATCTGTGGGCCCACGCTTCGCTCCAACCAGGAGAGGCGTGCTTGCACGACGGCTCGGCGGGATGTTATTTGGAGCAGGGACTACTCTTTGGAGGGATGGCCACTGTGGTCAAAGTTGATAACACAATCACGCATAAGTCTCTGAATGCGAAGCAAGGAGCGAATGAATCCTACCTCGTCCAGTGTGCAGTTAGTGAGGTGGTTCCACACTGTTTCCACCAGATCGCGCAATCGCACATTCTCATTACCACGGAGTTGATCAAGTAGCTCCCAGATACCAGTCTTCTCGAGGTCTTCACGCAAGAATGCTTTCTAATGACAGCAAACATAGTTGGGTCAGCTAGCAATCCCAAAAGAATCCAGCACAACAAAACGTACCTCATCCAGTAGCTGGCTAATGTGCAATTGCACGCGCCAATCTCTCTCGGGCGACTGGTTCTCAAGAATGGATCGCAATCTTGCCGCATAGTCGCTGAGTTGCCCTAACCGATACCGTGATTTGGGCTCACCCCCGCGAATCTCTTGAGTAATTCGCTTGCGTTTTTCTACCTCTGTGGAGGCTGATTTCGCTGCTATTCGAAATTCCGATATTGTAAGATACCTCCAGGCGAGGTGATACGCGTATGAAGAACGTACCTTTATGTGGCAGTCCATTCCCTTGAGAAAGTTGCGTGGTGCTCGATACATCAGCAGTCGATGCCGTCGTACTACTACTGGCTGGCGCCGGTGGAGTGCCAGGGGTTGGGACGTTTCCAGCCTTACGTCGCTTTCTGAATCCCGATAGAGGCGCTTGAAGGAGCGGCAAGCCAAGCGACGGAACTACTTCAGTCTACACGAACACAATGTGGGCATTTAACTGCTGCCGATACTGAATATTGGGATGCAGAGAGAAAGCCAAACGTACCGTGAACACCTTCAGACGTTCATCCGCTGTAAGCTTCTCTTGCTCCTATTTTCACACAGAATTGTGCAGTAAGACGTCTTTGCCCACCCGTCACATGATGACATTGGCACCGTACACTAGCTTCGTTCAGCGCAACGGAAAACGTGTCCTTCAGGCGGGCAAGTCGGTTGAAGTCACCGCGGGGGAAACCGTCTCGGTACGGATGGGTCTTGTCGTCCCAGGCTGCAAGTGCCGAAAAGAGGATTTGCCGACTGCAGTTGAAGTGGGTCGTGTCAGCGATGGATAGGTACATAGAGATATTGGACCAGACGCAGACGTACATATCTCGGCTTCCAAACAGCTGCACCCAGCACTTTTCGTCGAGCTCTTTCAACGCGCTCGGCAGTTCATGGTCCGGAAGGAGGCGCGGATCCAGAATGAGAGCTGGCCAGTATGGAAACGCTGTGTAGCAACACCGGCTGGCCGTCAGAAATGATATTTCTCAATACGTCTCAGCGGGTAACCCGTACCTGCTCGCTTTGCCCACACGAGCTGACCAAATCTGAACCAAACGAATCACCACTGTCAGCATCTCTCATCCAGTTCGCCAAGCGCTGCATTGGCTACGTACCTCGCCTGGATCGCGGGATCTATGAACTGCAACTTGCGCTCCAATTCGTCCCGCAAAAAAGCCACTGGGACGACTCCTAATACGGTTCGCAGATCCTGCGTGTCAGATCACACTCCACGATACGATACGCACAAGCACAATCCTTACCGTCTCTTATGCTGGCCGCAACAGACGTGGGTGTGCCTCGCCGCGAGCCTCCATTGCGTGTACCAATCGACGCGCGTGGCGTTGTCGCCGCCGACGAAGCCGTTGGAGGTGCGGTCGTCGTTACTGGTACCGCCACGGGCGGTGGTCTCACAACAGGCGCCGCCTCTGGCGCCATGGATCCAGAAGAGGGAATTCCGCCACTCGTGGGACGGTTGGCAGGCTTCCCACCCATGTCTTGTTGAGCAGCAGCTTTCGCTTTCGCGACTTTCTCGGCCTTTGCGGCACGGGCGATCGCCATGCTCTCGGCCTTGGAGACGCGCCGCCGCTTGGGTTCGACTGCTGCCTTGATCTCCTCCTCCTTATCTGATCCACTGTCGCGCAGCTGCGTCTCGGCCATCGCCATTGCGTCGCGCTTGGACCGCGCCACCTTCCGCGTCACCATGTTCGTCGTTGGAATATTCCCACCAAACTTTTGGGCCTGTCGGTTCAACCGGGTTTCTCCCGCCACACCCATATTTCCCCAACTCGACCCGTCGCACTCAAACCCGTTTCGTGTACGTACAGTCAGGTTCCTCAATAGAGCGCTACTTAACCTATTTCAATATAACCTCACGTTTTGGCCAAAGTTAGGTGGAATTCCCCTATGGTTGGCTGGCTGGCAAGGAGCTTCTCGGAGGGATCTCTCCATGCGCGGATTGGGATCACAATTCATCGCTCGTAACGGAACGGAAGAAGCAAGCAAGACAGGCAACCATGGCGACTCAGCGTGAGGAGGACATTAAGATGATGCTGGCGGCGCAGGTCCACATTGGTACCCGCAATGCCGAGTCCAAGATGGGCGACTACATCTGGCGCCGCCGCAACGACGGCATCCACATCATCAATGTGGGCCAGACCTACGAGAAGCTCATGCTCGCGGCGCGTGTGATCGTCGCGATCGAGAACCCCGCGGACGTGATCGCGATCTCGGCGCGCCCGTACGGCCAGCGCGCTGTGTTCAAGTTTGCGCAGTACACGGGCTGCGGTTACATTGCCGGCCGCTTCACCCCGGGTACCTTCACGAACCAGATCACCAAGCAGTTCAAGGAGCCGCGCCTTCTGATCATCACGGACCCGCGCACGGATGCGCAGCCCGTGCGTGAGTCGGCCCAGGTCAACGTGCCGGTCATTGCGTTCTGCGACTCGGACTCGCCGCTCCAGTACGTCGACGTGGCCATCCCGGCCAACAACAAGGGCAAGCTCTCGATCGGTCTGCTCTACTGGCTGCTCGCGCGTGAGGTGCTCCGTCTCCGTGGCACGATCTCGCGTGCGCTCCCGTGGGACGTCGCTGTCGACCTCTTCCTCTACCGTGACGTTGAGGAGCTCAAGAAGGCTGAGGAGGCCCAGGCTGGTGCCGCCGACGAGGCCGTGGCCCGCGCCGGCTGGGGCGAGGCCGAGGCCCCTGCCCACGTCGAGGCCCCGGTGTTCACCGCCGAGGCCGCTGTCGAGTGGACCGCCACGTCCGCCACGGAGTGGTCGGGTGAGGCCGTCGCCGCCACCAACTGGGACGCCCCCGCCGCCCCGACTGGTGGCTGGGAGTAAGCTTTGGCTCTCCAAACCGGATTGGCTTCCCGCGTTTTCTCTCTCTTGCTTGGTGAGAACGTGTGTGATGAAGTGTTGACTTTAGTGTGGAGGAGAGGACGGACGACCCCCTCGATCGACGTTTGCATGGAATAGACGACGGTGTTAAGCGATGGCACCCGGTTAATGCGACACTAAATACGACCGAAGGGCGGCTCACCGCCCGCCTCCCCCACAAATACGTTTTTTTTTTCGAAGGGATTTCTAGGGATCAGGACAACAGCAATAGTACAAGCCGCACCGCGTGGATCGGCACAGAACATAACGACTTACGGGGTACGGAGCTGTCCGCTTCGATCGTTCGGGATCACTGCCACGCGCCACAGCTTCGCAGGCGTCTTGTGATCGATGTCGTTGCTCTGGAAGATATTTTACTAGCATGCTGCTGGACTGGAGACCAGCGGCAGGAGACTTTCGTGCAGAGGAAAGAGTGTCGAGTCGAGCACGGAACGAAGCGTCTACGCGGACCGGAGAGTGCGGCAAGTGACGGGAGCGAACACAGTAATGCGTGGACGCCAAAATTCCTCCACGACGACGGACGGCGTGTGTTGTTACAGTCGCATTCGCTGGTTGCTCCTTCGTACTGATGTATGATGTGGAGCTCATGCTTCTCTATCTTCAATTTGTCGAAGGAATTCTTCTGTGGTTGGTTCCATATATGGCCAATCACCTCATATTGTTTCCATCGTCACAACCCACGAAAGCAGCCCTCAGCTTCAGGAGCTAGCGATGAAAGACGCGGACGGACCTCGGCGCACCTCACAGACAAGCGACGCCAGTGACAAGCCCGCACGTGCTCGAGCGGCCTGCAAGACGCCGAGAGACGAGATCCTCTCGCTGCGCGACGAGGCACGCGCGCTCGAGATCGTCGTGTTGCGACTCCAGCGCAAGCGGCAGGCCGCGCTGAGCCCTCACGTCTGCGGCACGTGGAAGCAGCTCGCTTTTGACCAGAGCGAAGAGCGCGCGGCCGCGGTCCTCGAGAACAAGAAGCTGCGACGCGCGATGGACGAGTGCCGCCAACTCTCGACAAGCCTACAGCGGCTGCTCAAGCAGCCAACACCACATACACAGGGGTGTGGTCTCTTCACTCGGCGCATGCGGTGGGGGTAATCTAACGGGTTTTGTATGGGATAGGAACTTGGCTCGATAGAGGACAACGAATGGCGGTCGAATACGCTGGGGTACCACCTGCGAAGGCGCCATCTGAACGCGGACCGCATCATGGCCCAGCTCTACCGGCGGTTGCCAGGGTGGGCCATCACGAGCGGGCTCGTGGACGCGTCTCAAAACACCCGCTACAGTCGTTGCGAGTACAAGGACCAAATCGACCAGGCGATGCATCTCGAAGTGGATGTTCGCCGCCAGTTCCGCGGGCACTATGTCGACGTCGCGACGTCCGTGTGGCGGTACTTTGCCCGCGAGGACCTCAAGACCGGCGCCGCGGCCTCTGTGCGTGTGGAGGTGCGATTCGCTGGTAGTCAATATTGTCAAAGTGATGCACTGAACACTACTTCTGTGCAGACCTCGGAGATTTTGGGCGATGGCATTCGCCACAACACGACGGGCTTCCGCATGGTCGTGGACGGTCACGTGGAGGACCACACGACCCACCAACTGTGTCGACGTGTCGATGAAGACGCTCGCATCGTCATTATGTGGAAGGCTGTCACGGAAGACTTGAGCGGTGCTAACCATCGCTTCACGGAAAGCGCCGACGGCTGGTAAGTGTGGGCGACGCGCATTCTCGTCGGCTTTGCTCTCACGGGCTCTCTTTCATAATCAGGATTTCGTTCGAGAAGGCGCAGGACCCCACCGTCCCCACTGAACGCTGTCTTATGAAGTGCAGTTCCATGGCACTCGTGCTGCCGCTCGTTCAAGTGGGCTACGGCAGTGGTGCGTACCTCGAGCGGCTCGTGCGGACCATGAATCTTCCGCTCAACGAAGACGACGACGATAACCAGACCCAGGGGTTGGACCACGCCGAGCGCGCTCGTCGCGTGTTTGCCGACTTTCTCTTTGAGACGCTGTGGCGCCACGTTGACCACATTGAACAGCTCGCGGGAAGCGGCTCCTCGGCTCGTACAGACGCCACCTACTAATGTCAATTTCGGGTATTAACTCACGCCAGACCAGACTATCCTCGCTGGTGGGATAGGCGATAGTTGGGCGGTTCGGTATCCGCGGTTCTGCTGGTCGAGGCCATGTAATGAGCAGTTAATTGCTTCAGCAACAGCCAGTTCCTCCTCCATACTCGGGCTCCAATTTGGTCCGAACCTTCTCGACGCTCGGGTGTTAAACCGAACTGTACCCTGTGGGAATGCAACCTTGGTTTTGGGGCAGCGACACCAAGCGACGGAGGACAGCGACGCAACGGTACCGGCAACGGCAAGCGGTGCGGGTGTCTGTGTCGTCTACCAAGATGTTTCAGCAATTAAGAAGTGACCGCAATGCGCTCATTGAGCTGGCAGCAATACTAGTATCCCTAGCGGCTCAACTTGGCCCGATCGCATTGCTTCAACTTCAACGCGCCCTCAATACAAGCTCCATCAGTTCGTCAAATGGGTGGGTTTTTGGGTTCTCATGACCCATATACCCGTCGGCTCGTGGACCTGCCCAATAATGGGGCGCGGCAACCTGGGGAAACCGAGAAAACCGGACGGACGGAGGCCGACTTGATGGCCAAGTCGACCAAGCGCAAGCGCGAGTCGTCGCTCCAGGGCGCCACGGACGATAGTGACCCCCGCATTGTGGACCCGTACTGTCTCCAGCTCAAGCCCTGCCGCCTCGCGGACCACCAGCAGACGCGAAGCAAGAAGACCAAAGCCGGCGCGGCGCCCACGATCGTGCGCATCAAGAACTGCGAGCACAACCCCAACTGCCTCTACGGACTGGGCGAGCACCACAAGGTAGTATAGTCTGGCTTGTGATGGAGGTGAGATGGTCGGAGGCTGATGTGTGGGTGCGGGGGTTCAACAATATAGGGAGTATGGCAAGCGAAAAAGCTGCTGCAGCGCGTGCTGGGCGACGACCCGCGCGAGTTGCTGCGGGGTCCGTACCCATCGTTCCATGTGACGGCGGCAACCACACGCTTGGCGCCGTGTGGACTGCGCAACCTCGGTGCGACCTGCTACCTGAACAGCATGCTCCAGTGTCTCTTTGTGATCCGCCCGTTTCGCCAGGCCGTGTATGATTGGGAACCTAAGGCCAGCAACGTGAGCGACCAGCAGATCCTTCAGATGCGCGCGCTCCAGCGGCTGTTTGCAGCTATGCAACTGGGCAAGAAGAGCGTCTACGATCCACAAGAGTTTGCATCCACGCTTTCGCTCAACAGTGTCATGCAGCAGGATGCCCAGGTATGCTCCCCTATAATAAATGATTGTGTATCGGCGCCATTGCTAACACCCATGTGGCCCACAGGAGTTTAGCAAGTTGCTTTTGGCTCATTTGCGGGTCATCTTTCAGCATTCGAGAGTGGCGGAGCACGCCGAGCTCGTGGATCGACTTTTCCAGAGTCAAATGAGTTATGGGACCAAGTGCTTACGGTGCCACCACAAGTCGTCCAGGCCATCGTCGTACTATGAGATCGTGCGTACAAGGCGGAGGGGCTCTGTGTCTACGGATAGATGGGCTGACACTGGTTGTGTGTTCTCTTGGCAGTCGCTCAACATTAAAGGCCACAAGACCGTCGAGCGATGCATCGAGTCGTATCTCGCTGCGGAGCTGCTCGATGGCGACAACCAGTACTTTTGCGACGAGTGCAATGCCAAGCAAAACGCCGAGCGCTTTATCGAGATTGACGCCAAGAAACTTCCGTCGGTCTTGACGCTGCAACTGATGCGGTTTGTTTTTGATGCCCAGGCGGGACGAAAAAAGAAGCTGATGGTGGGTAGTATCCGTGGTGCATATCTCCGCAAATGTACAATGCTGGGTGCTTACGCGTTGTGATCTTTTAGGACGTCATCGAAGTCGGCGAGACGCTGAACATGACCGAGGTGCTGCGTAGATGCGGCTATGCGGAAGCCTTTGATGTCGAGCGTGACACGGTTTATCGATTATGTGGCTATCTGAATCACCGTGGAAAGAGCGCTCATGTTGGCCACTACACGGCCTCGGTTGCCCATTCCTCGCAATCGAGTGGCTCCGGCTCAGCGATCGACTGGTTCGAGTTTGACGACAATATCGTCAAGAACATGCATTCCGTGCTGGACACGGAAGGCGTCCAAGAGCACCACGGCAAAGTGATCAAGTCACGTGATGCCTATATGTTGATGTACACGCGAGTGGATGATCCGGTACTTGAATCCTCAAGAGAGTCGCCAAGCCAAATGTGTCTCGATGAGATCAGCGTGTGGAATGCAGACTTCGCCAGTGAAGTGGCAGTGTACGAAGAACGTGCCAAAGGACTCGAGTCTCGCATTCAAGACCGAACAGAAGCGTACAAGACATTTTTCGAGAAAGACCGCCCCTTTGCGGACGCTGACGAGCGCAACTACTACTGGGTCGATGCCGATTGGCTTGCCTCATGGGTCTCTGGTGAAGAGCGCAGTCTGGCAACTCCAAACGTTGCAAGTGGTAGTGCAGCGAACGACGCCGAGACTACAAGTGTGGAGAATGGGACGGATGCGGAAGAACCCAAGACAGACGGTACGGATTCAGAGGACCAGCACGCCAAAGCCGACGACCCCATTGTCGTAGCAGACGACGTGGAAGATGCTGGGGAGAGCACACCCACGACCTCTGTTTTGAACGCGGACAGCATACCCTTCGCGGCTCCGATCGATATTTCCCGCTTCTGCTGTGTCCATACTACCACTGCTCACGGGAGCGGCATCGCCTCCCCTCCACACTTTGCCCCCGAAAACGTGCGAAAGCTCAAGCGCATCTCAGCTCCTCTGTTCGCATACTTGAAACAGACGTGTGGGGTCACATATCAAGGAGCAGTCGTTCAAGAAAATGGCGACGGCTGTATCCCTGTCTTTGACGCCAAGACGTTTCGGTGTACCGTGTGTGAGACCAACTTTCGGGACAGACTGGTTCAAGATGCGAGCCAACTCTCGGACGTGTCTGCCGAGCTGGGATTGCTGAAAGCGCCAGTGCTGCCAGGCGAATTCCCGACCTACCTCGTGAGTCGCGCCTGGATTGCGAGCTATAAATCGTACCTTGTACAGAATCAAAAGGTGCTCCAGAAAGCCAGCAAGCTGACTTCGAAGAAGCCCAGCAATGGCAATGGGATCAAGACGCACTTCTCTATCGACGGTGATACTGGCAATGCCTTTTGGCAGACCCCGTTGAATGAAGACATTTGTTGCCCGCATGGAAATCTCACGCTCGACAAGAAAAAGTACCGGCCCGTGCCGCTGGATACGTGGCTCCACTTGAGCCAAAAGTTTCCTACCGCACGGGTATTTGAAGACTCGCCAGATGCAGAGGTTTGCTCGATGTGCGCTGTGGACCGTGCCACTAACGATGAAGATAGCCAGAAGCAGCGCGCTGCGCGGGACGATATTCTGGATCGCGCTCCACTTGGTCGACTGTATCGACGGCGTACGCAGACGCAGAGCGGGTCGTTCATGCTGAACGAGGTGTTTGTACCCCTGAAGGCTTCGCAGGCCAATCGCAAGACATGCATGTTTCTCGTGAACACGTCGTGGATGCGAGCATGGCGTGGCTACATTCGCGATCTTGATCAGCCGAGCCCACAAGAACTGCGTTGCGATGACCTCACGTGCGACCATGGCAGACTTCTATTGCCGCGTTCTGTGATCCAAGTTGTCAACGGCAAATCGATTCCGCACTCGGAGATGGAGGTCGAGTGTGTGTACCCGGAAGAGATGCTGAATCTCGGTGAGCTGTACGGTATGCCCGAGAGCAAGTATTACTATGGCGAGTATTTGCCCACGGGGCAGATACAGTGGAAGTCGTGCTCGCTTTCGGCATTGGGGGAGGCGTTGAATAACGGCTGGGGTGTTCCATCCGATAGCTACGACGAGGCTGACAGCCGCAACGCGTCTTGCATCGCGTGTCAGGATGCAAGCGAGCGAGTGTATGAAGACGCAATGCACAATTTTGAGAATCGAGTCGTCCACGTGCAACTGCTGGCCGAGGATCAACCCGTTCCAACTTCGGCCACTCTGGCCGATGAATCCAGCTCGGGACGGCGACGATCCAGACGTATAAAGACCGGCTCGGGGACGAGTTGGCCAATTGCGGCCAACGCTGACGATTCCGTGTACATTTTGAAGACCAAGATTTTCGAGGAAACGGATCTCTATCCCATTCGCCAACGCCTCTATTTTCGTGGGGACGTTTTACAGGACAGCCGATCCTTGAAGGAGTGTGGGTAAGTAGCTTGGATTGTTATCACAAGGTAGTTAGAGTTGTGATGGAATCCCTGACGCGTGCTGTTTGTGGTGCTACAGAATTCGTGCGGGCGACGCTGTGTACATGCGACTCTCGGAGGACATTGTTGAGGAGCTGGCCATTGCCGATGAAGGCCACGAGCGCGAAGTCGGCTTTGAGGACTCGGTCTTCGTCACGCGACGATCCGCTCCTCCTCCTCGAGCGTTATCGGTTGGCTCCGCGCCAGTGTGGGTTTGTGCTGCTTGTACCTACGTCAACGACGACGGCGGTGCCGCTTGTGAAATGTGCTCCACCGTAAGAGCGATCGAAGTGGACTGAGAAGGGAGTTGGAGAAATTTGAGAGAACGACCCCAGCATTCAACATGACACATTTGAGCGTCACTACTTTTTGTGAGCCGCACCGATGGCCTGGGTCACACTGGTGTACCCGTCCGCCGCCAACAGCTCGGCTAACTCCTGCTTGGCGCGAGGCACCGCCAGTGGGCCGTCGTACACTAGACACGAATACATCTGCACGAGTGTCGCGCCAGCCTTGATCTTGTCGTAGGCGTCCTTGCCCGAGGAGACGCCGCCCACGCCAATGAGAGGCACCGAGCCTTTCGTGAGCTTGTACATATCGTAGAGCACCTGCGTCGAGAGCTCCCGCACGGGAGCGCCGCTCAGTCCTCCGGTCTCGCCCTTGTGGTTGCTAGGACACACATATCATACTTGATTAGTATCCGTCACTGTGTGCGATATTTGTGTCTGCAGTACGGACCTCTTAAGCGTGTCCGGTCGGCTGAGCGTCGTATTAGACACGATGAGCCCATCGAGCTTGAGCGTGAGTGCGACGTCAGCAATGTCCTTCTTGTCGTCGCTCGTGAGGTCGGGGGCGATCTTGACCAGCAGCGGGATCTTGCGGCCTTCCTTGGCCTCCACTTCATCGCGCGCCTTGAGCACGCGGCTCACTAATTCCTGTAGCTGCTGCTTGCCCTGCAGCGACCGGAGGCCGGGCGTGTTGGGCGAGGATACGTTCACGACGAGATAGTCCGCGTACTTGCCCAGCGTCTGCACACCCTGCACGTAGTCGGCTGCGGCATCCTCTGTCGTTTTGTTCTTGCCCAGGTTCACGCCGAGCACGCCAGGACGGTGCCACACGATACTGTCGTTGCGCGTGGCCACGTACGCCTTGAGGCGCTGGGCGACGCTCTCCAAGCCCTGGCTGTTGAAGCCGTACCGATTGATCACGGCGTTGTCCTCGCTCAGGCGGAATACGCGCGGCTTTGGGTTACCAATCTGCCAGTAGGAGAAGGAATACCAAGAAAATGAGCCGAGGAGATGCGTTGTCGGGAGACTCGTCATTCTTGACGACTCACCTGAGGCTGAGGCGTGACGCTGCCAATCTCGACAAAGCCGAATCCCATGTCCAGCAGTCCCTCCATTGCCTCTGCGTCCTTGTCGAAACCGGCGGCCATGCCCAACGGGTTGGGAAACTCACGTCCAAAGATCTTGACGTGCAAACTCTCTGGGTCGGCTGTCTTGTCCTGCAGAAACGGGCACATTCAAACGCAAGTGAGCCACACGAACCATCGAGAAAGCCGCCCTTTGGGATCGCCATCTCACCTTTGGTGCGAGTCCCAGCGCCGCCGACTTGACAGCGACGACGTGGGCCGTCTCAGGGTCAAGCAGACGGATCGCGGGCATAATGACGGGCTCGCTTAGCTGCTTGATGAGCCAGTCGTGGGGCACAATACCTTTGTACGCGGCCAGCACCGCGACGGCGGCGCCTCCCCCAACAGCCACAGCAACTGCTGGGTGGAGCGACGACGTCTGAGCGCCTGACGAGGCACCTCCACTGCTGAACAGAGCCATGCGCGCCGAGCGAGCAAGCGCGACGGTCGCGCGGCGGCGGCATGACGAGGACAGCATGGTGGGCCAGCGGCGATAGATCGACGAGCTCAATTGTGCGGTGCCACTGGTGCGAACGCTGAGACGGCAGCGAGTACCGTACATTCTCTATATAGAGATCCCTATTTTTCACAGGATAAACAGTACCACATCACACAGGTCTGACGGTACACAGTAATTTGCGCTTTGGGCAAAATCGCGGGCAGTGCCGCATTTGTCCAAGGAAGCGAAGCGCTCCCCCGCGCGTGTTCGTTGCTGAGGGAGAGGGATTGGCGGACAGGGCAGAGACGATGGCTAGTACGACGAAGAGACGCGTCTCCTATTTCTACCACCGTACGTTCACAGGCGGCGCGATGCGGTTGCGACGTTCGATATAGAATCCCGTCTGACCTCTGCGTATATGGCCGTCTCGCAGCGGAGGAGGGCCACTTTTACTATGGCCCGAGCCACCCGATGAAGCCCCACCGGCTCAAGTTGGCACATGAGCTCGTCGTTAACTACGACCTCTACCGCAAGATGGATGTGTTTGTAAGTGGAGGGGAACACCCACCGTCGAAATGGAGAAGCTACTAACCCTCTGCGCTTGGTGGAATCTGCTCAGGAACCGCACTGGGCGTCAGCGGAAGAAATTAAGGCCTTCCACTCGGCCGAGTACGTCGATTTCTTGCAGCGTGTGAACCCAGTGAACCAAAAGGATCTTGGTGTCGACCTGCAAAAATGTACGTGTGGGCCTAGCGATTGTTTGCGCAGACAATTGCTCGCTCAACTCTAATGTCGGTGCTTGTGATATGCAGTCAACTTGGGAGAGCTCACGGACTGTCCGGTCTTTGACGGCATCTTCGACTTCTGCAGCATCTATTCCGGTGGCACCCTCGGTATGTGTGTGTCCTATCATGCAGGAGGCGAGAGTATATGCAACCAACAACTGACCGCCATTGTGTGTCAAGATGCCGCTGTTCGCCTCAACCACGGTCTCTGTGACATTGCCATCAACTGGGCCGGCGGTCTCCACCACGCCAAGAAGGCGGAAGGCTCGGGGTTCTGCTACGTCAATGATATCGTGCTGGGTATCCTCGAACTGCTCAAGTACCATCCTCGTGTGCTGTACATTGACATCGACGTGCACCACGGTGATGGCGTCGAAGAGGCCTTTTACGTGACTGACCGCGTGATGACCGTGTCGTTTCACAAGTATGGCGACTTTTTCCCGGGCACGGGTGACATCAAGGACATTGGCGCAAAGAACGGCAAGTACTACTCGGTCAACTTCCCGCTACTCACGGGCATTACGGACGAGAGTTTCGAGAGCGTGTTCAAACCGGTCATCTCCAAGGTCATGGAAACTTTCCAGCCGGCCGCGGTCGTGCTGCAGTGCGGTGCTGACTCGCTCACGGGCGATCGTCTGGGCTGTTTCAATGTCACTACAAAGGGTAGGTACCCCAAATGCCTCGCTTACGGTCTGTATATACCTACTCACAGAGTTTGCTGTTGCTTGCTTCACAGGACACGGGGAAGCAGTTCGTTTCGTCAAAAGCTTTGGTTTGCCCACGATGGTACTTGGTGGTGGTGGCTACACGATTCGCAACGTGTCTCGAGCGTGGGCCTACGAGACGTCGGTGCTGTTGGACGAAGAGATCTCCAACAATATCCCGTACAACGACTACTTCGAGTACTATGCCCCGTCGTTCAAGCTCCACCTGGAGCCCGATGTCGAGCTCGAGAACGCCAACTCAAGGGAGTACCTCGAGGAGTACAAGTACGTCTCACGATCGCAAGCCGATGACGTATCATCGATTCTAGATACTCAGCTAATGTTAACTTTCTTTTGACAGGATCAAGATTTTTGAGAACCTACGAGCCCTCAATGGTGCACCCAGTGTACAGATGACCGAGATGCCTCCGAGCGCGATGCTTCGTGAGGAAGACGAAGACGCAGCGGATCCGGACTCGCGAACAGATAACGATGGCCGCCGCCAGTTGGATGCCGAGTTCTACCGTGATGACAAGGTCGGTACCTACCCCATGACATTTCGTGTTTTCACTGGAGTCACTCGCTGATCATGGTGAACATGTTTGCCCTAATTAGGATCAGAAGGGCAATGAGGACGAAGAGAATGGTGAGGATGGTTCGGCCCAAGACGCCGCAGCCGCGCCAGACGTTGTGCCCATGGAAATGGATTAGACCACGGCGAGTCGCACGATGTTTTCTTTGAATCGACTTTTACGATGGTTTGGGTCTTTATTGCGGTGGAGCCGCCGCTTGTTGTGCCTTACGTACACGGTCGCGCTCTGCCTTTTCAATTTCAAACCGCTTGAGGTCAAGACGTTGCAAGAACTCTTGCTTCTCGATGTAGCCATCCTTGGTTTGGTGGGCGAGTTCGTCTTCAATACCTTCTTTCTCCTTGAACCGATCCCAATCGATTGACGTCTTCTCCATGGTGGAGACCTTCTTAGGCCCATCCAGCGACGCCAAGACCTCATCCAGCTTTTGTTTCTTGGCCACGGGAGCGACCTTCTTTGATACGCTAGAACAACGAAGCGGAAGTCAGCCAAGTGAGTGGCACGTGAAGAAAGAGTGCTGTGAAGCTGGCATGTACCTGTACTCTACGCCAGCGAACTTGACGACTTCTCGGACTTCCTGGTTTGAGCTTGCTTCCGTAATATCCTTGCGGCTCTTGGTACTATCGACGCTGAGCACACTCCACTTGAAGTCGCGCAGCTTTCGTTTCTTTGGGTTGAAATGGGGCTTGCCACTCTTGAGAATACCGAGCAACTACAGTCCAAAATGCCCTGTCAGTGATCTCACACTACTAATCCAACGATTCAATACGCAGTCCCGCCTTTGCGGTTTTATCCGCAGCCTCTTTGGACACTTGTGTGCTGGCATTCATGTCTGCCCATAATTTGTTCACGCGCGGATCGGCTTTGACGCTCGACGCGTCGGCGGCAAGACTCATAGAACCTGCGGCACGAGCAGCTACGTCGTCCCTGTCCTCGGTCTCTGCAGTCGGCGGCAGCATCACACCATTGCAGACACAACAGCGCACTCGATCAGCGACACCAATACCGACATAAGTTACTAGAAAGGAGGCTCGATGCCCACCGTCCGGGACGTAGTCCTCATCTTCATCCGACGAGCTCATTGCTGTGTCTTTGCCGTTGTCTGATGGAGTTGCCTTTGGCAGTGTTCAAATCCTTAAATTCGATGAGCATCAACTTTTGGAATAATTTTTTCGTGTGGCTCACATGAATCCAGGATCATGGGTATCCTATTTTAGGAGATTGAAGTGGGACGTTGCTTGACACTCAATATGGGTTGGGACACCTCGTGCTGGATGGCGCCGCGTCGTGTGCTGCGTGTGGGGAAGCGACAGTGGCCGCCATCTCTCGATGGCAATGGCGGACGCCGATAGGAGTGAAGGCGGCGGTGGTGCGCGTCGACCGAAATGGGAAGTGTACTCGGACGACAACGGCAACATGTACTTCTTCAACACGCGAACAGGGGTAACAGCGTGGGAACTTCCGCCCGATAACGACTCTGAAGACGACAACGATGACGCTATAGAGCCTAAAGATGAGATACAGGAATCGGCGCTGGTAGCGACGGCGACGGGCGACACGCTCATGTCGAACCAGCTCCATGACGCCGATGGCAACCTTCTCCAACTCACGGTCGTGCGACCCAAAGGAGGCGGATACTCGGCGTACCAGATCGCAGTGGAGGTGATCGAGACCGTGATGAAACTTATGGACATGGTCACCGCTGTGGTTGAAGATGAGCACGCCCAAGCGGCGATGGCGACGAAGAAGAAGAAGCGATGTGTCTCCCCTGCGGCCGAGAGACGCGCCATGAAGAACGACGAAATCAAGCAGAAGAGGCTCAAGCGCGAGCGCCTGCTCGCGATGACGAGGTACATGAACATTCTCATTCCTCCAGTGGCAACGCCGTCAGCATCACTAGCGACTCAGGGGAAACGACCGGTCGGCGCACTGTTCACACGCGAGGACGCGCGCAAGTGGCGGCTCGAGAGGGAAGTGCAGCAGATCCGACAGCGGTACAAGGCCCGGAAACGCAACGCCAAGCACCACGAGCAGGTTTACACGCGCGCGAACCACGCTCAGTTCCTCAAGCAGTTTCGTTCGGAACTCCTGAGACACTATGTGGCTCAGATTCCGTATAGTTCAGAACTCCAGCAGCAGCGGATTATGCTCTTGACAACGCCGCAGCAGTTGGCCGAGATGGAGCTGCAGCGAATAGCCACGCTTGAGCCAGAGTTGATGGAGCGATATGAAGCCGAGACAATCAAGCGGAAAGAAACGATGGTCAAGAACATCCAGAAAGTGTTTGTGCTGGCCGATCGCGGCGCGACTGGTTCGCTGCACTTGCTTCAGGCGCTGCTAACCATCTTTTCCGATGCGTACGTTCTGCAGAGTGTTATGTATGGTGTTGGATGCAATGGGATCTAATGGGCATTGTATGGCCTCAGACGTGCGCAGGCGTTTGCTGTTCAAGTGCGAGGTCTTTCAGAGCTTGTAAGTAGCGCCGAATTACAGCGGTTTGTCGTTGGGTTTGCCACTGCGCATAACACTGAAGATGCTGCAATGTCGCTGCCGGAGTTCTACGAATTTGTTCAAACGATCGAAGACGTACTGGGGCATTATGACAGTGTCAAAGCAGCGGTTAGAGAAGCTGAAGAAGAGATTGCGGCAACAATCGAGGCGGCCAATCAAGGTGCTGGCAGCAGCAGCTTGCTACGCGCTCGACTGAACATGGTGTCGGCCAAGAAAGTCGAGCAGGATATGGCCGCTCTCAGGGCCACACAGCAAGACCTTGAAGCAAAAGCAAAGCGAGAAAAGAGTCCTCCTGTGGACAGTTGCAGCGAAGCGCTATTACATATGATGGCCAAGGAAGAGTGGGAGAAGTATCATCAGCATCGGTACATCCAAATCGATGAGGGTTTGCCAGTATACTGCTGTCTGTGTCGTCGGCGGAAATGGGAGCTGTGGAGACAAGAACTAGAGGAACAAGAGAGCGAGTATCGAGGCACCTACTCGAGCAGGTACAAGCTGAAGCTCAAGACGGAAGAGCTGCGCATCATTCGTAACCAAGAGCACGACGACTCCGATAAGCAAACGCGTGAGCCTATCACACACGAGTACGAGGCAAGTACGGATCCAGTCACAGCTTCAACAGATGACTTCATTCGGCAAGCTAATGATAAAGATGAGTACCCTTCAATATCGTCTTTTCGGCCTCGCGATGAAGACGAGAAGATCGTGATGCAGACTCTTCGCACGCTGGTATTGCTGACCGAGCGCATCCACTCGTCGGAAGCTGTAAGAGCTCCGATCGTGCGGAGAGAACACCAACGGAGACAGCCTGCCAAGCAACTGCAAACGGGTTCTCCTCAAAAGAAAAAAAAGAAGAAACGCAATGGAGCCGGGCTGAGTGGGGATGGAAAGAACGAGAGTGAAGAACTGGACGAGCTTCAACTCGCAATGAACCAGTTTGAGAGCGAAGAATACGATCGCAAGCTTATGAGCATCGAAGACTCGAGCATGAATATCTATCTGGAACGAAGTCGCCGCCTCCTGGAACGACCACGACTCCAACAAGAAGACGCTGCCCACAACGCGTACATTCGGCTCCTTAGCCACTGCGTCAACCCGTCCTCGCTGTTGTATCGACTCCAGGTCGAAAGATCCCTCTCTTTCTCGCCACCGCAACATCTCACCATGCTGATGATGGATGGTGGCTTATCCCACTCCGAGGGCAGCATCTGCCGACGGCTTGTTTTGCACACAGTGCCGTGCCGAACGGAACAAGAAGCCGCGTTCATTTACCAACAAGTTAAGTGCGCTCAAGACAGGCTGGCTAGTCCGTTTGTTGCCAGACCCGCGAGTACCGCGAAGCACACGTACCAGTTTTTTGCCGAGTCTGGTATGCTTATCGATTGCTGGCCAGTCGTCTTTGTAGCTGTGGAGTATTCGCCCCATGGATCATGGGTGGACGCATTTCAGACCGCCATTTCGGACAAGTCAATCTCAACGTTTGCTGAAGCGGAGGCCCGAATCATTCGCACTTTTCGTGACGTCGCTGCCGGTCTAGCAGCAATGCATTCAAACGGCGTTCTCCACCTCAACTTCAATCTGGGCAACATCTATTTGCGAGAGCCAATGCAAGTCAGTGGCGGCCACCACACTAACACGATCGAGGTTGGTGGATTTCTAGCCTTCAAGCGGAGTTTCCAGGAAGACCAGTTACGGACTGGTAACATGGCACATTGCCTCAACCCAGCAATCACTCCACCGGAGGTAACTTGTGGACTTCCAGTCTCGAGCAAGAGCGATGCATGGATGCTCGGTTGCGCACTCTACGAAGCGCTCATGATATGGCAGTCCCACGATTTGCGAGAGCGTTGTACATTTGCCAGGAACGGTCCATCTGCTCTCGCAACGATTGTTCGGCTCAAGAACTTGGCCGACATTTTCCAAGAAATTCCTCTGGCGACTAGTGCACCACTACGGTCTCTTCTACGGATGCTTTTGCAGGCTAGTCCGTCCCAGCGCCCACCAATGGCCCACGTTGTCGATATCTTGACCTTTGCAGGGAAGAAAACATCAGTTCGATGACCTTGACGCGATATCACCCGCGAGTCGTCACTCCCTGCAACTGCTCATGTGGTCCACAAGCGCGCCTTTTCAAGATCGAAGCGACTCATCGGGCTACGTCGTCTCGGGGCGGTATGAACTAATCTACCGCAATAGTGATCTTAACGGGTCGGGCGTCTCTTCCTGAATCTGGCTCAAAATCTGGTGCGTACAAGCAGCAGAACTCAGCCAGTGTCTCGGCCTCACCAACAAATTCCGCGTCGAAGGGTCGATGGCGGCAACGAGGACAGCAACACAGCGGGAGCTTTTCCAAGCCGCGCAACTGAATGACTTCCAGGCGGTGGGCGACTATCTCCAGGTGCTGTTCGATGAAGCCGCGGATATGAAGCAGCCCAAGGGTCCAAGCTCCCGATCGATATATCCGAAAGCGATGGTGGTCAAGACGCTGGTGGAGCCCAAGTCTCGCAACACGCTTCTCCATTACGCGTGCGACAATGGTAACATCGACGCGTGCAAGTTTTTGCTCATGTGCGACGGTATGGCCGATGCGTTTCTGAACGAGCCCAACGCATTCGGCCACACGCCTCTATTCTACGCGGCCAGCAGTGGCAAGTTGCCGCTCGTCAAGTGGCTCATTTCCAACGGTGCCGACATCGACATGGACTACAGCGATCGTGAAGACATCGCGCCACGCGATGGCGACCTCGGCATCTTCACTCCGCTCCAGATTGCTTGCTTCAAGGGCCACAAGGACATCGTCAATTTTCTTGTGGAATGCAATGCGTCATTGGCTGGTACGGTCCGAAACGGCAAAACACCGCTCCATTTCGCAACCTCGCAAAACCACAAGCAAATCGTCGTCATTTTACTGGAAGCCGGCGCCGATGCTCATGCGTGCGATGAAGAGGGCAAAACCCCAGTGGATGTTGCCCCAGCCGCATTGCTTCCGGTTTTACTTCCCGAGGTACACGGATGCGGCACCGCTGAAGCCGATGAAGACGATACATTGGAGACGAATGGAGTGAGTGCAGAAGGCGATGATGGCGCAGAAGACGACGATGATGATGGGTTTGGCCATAGCGGCCGTCGTGCGGCCATCGGAAGTATTCGCACTGCCTTTGGCGCTGATATCGCGCGCCAGATCCGCCACAAGTCGTGGAAGAATCGTGTGCAAGCGATCACTGACTCCACTCTTATGCTGCAGAATGTGGGGAGTTCGAGCAAGAGTTGCGGTAAGATGTTTGCTGGCGGGTGCGAGATGATTGTGGTGGCATTACAAGACGCCGTTTCTCAAGTTGTGTCGAGTGGCTGTACATCGCTGTTGAAGGCGGTTTTCAATGCAGCGATGGGGGGTGGAATCAAGGACTTCCACACGGCCAAATTCCATCACGACCAGCCCATCATCCGAAGAATCTCTGACCTGTTGCTGCTTCGAGGAGCGGGCTCGAACGAAAAAGATGCGAGTGAAGCAGTCGCATCTCTTCTCTTTCTGATTTGCAAAAGCACCGACATCACCCGGTACTTGACCATGCACATTTCCGGCATCATACAGTTCACACCGACGGCTGTGATGACCCGGACGCCGACAAAACCAGGTGACGGGAATGCGTCCACGTCGGCGACGTCGTGGCGGTTGCAACTTGTTGCGATTAAGATTCTCAACACGGTCGCGAGTCAGTATCGCCTGGACGAAGCTTCCAGTGGACTCAACTTTAATGACGCAATCAAGATCAGCACGACGTCACTCGAGAATGCTAGTGTCCACGTTCGATCCGCAGCCATTGATCTACTCGTGCAATGTCTGTTGATTCGGTGCGAACAGTCAGGTAAGTTATCCATCCATCACTCGATGGAAGTCGTGGCCTCTCACGTTCAATATCGTACCAGACGTCGTCGGCTCAATCGATGCGATCTTTGAGCAAATGAAAAGCTGGAGCGAAGGGATCTTCAAGCAACACGAGCTAACCCTCAAGCCATCCATCCACGCCAAAATCAACAATGGGCTAAGAAATGCATTACAGCAAAGCAAGCGACTCAACGCGCCTGCATCAGCGGCATCACCAAGCTCACGTGGCGCAGTATCCGGTGATCGAGGGGGTGCGTTCCGGTCTTCGCTGCCTCTGGAGCTAAGCACAGCTACATCGGGTGCTGCATCACCTCGAAGCAAAGGCGCCCAAAAGGAAGACGACCTGCCATACGCAGAGCCCATTCAAGATGCGTTCAAGGACGAAGCAGCACCGGTGCTAGCCTGCTTTGGCGAGAAAGTGACGCGATGCCTATTCTCCAATGCATGGGCGCCACGCGTGGAAGGGCTGAGTTTGCTCCAGTTCAAAATTGAAGCCAAACAGCTCGACATCCGCGACGTCTCTCGCTCGGAGCAACTTCTGACCGCCATGCAGAAGGTGCTGCTTCTGGCGCTGCAGGATCGTGTTAACTCTGTCTACGAGGCAGGCGTCGCATTGCTGATGGAGTTTGCAATCGCCTTGAACGCTGGCGTATTCTCATCGCCTTTGCAACGGCCCATTGCGCAAGATCTCCTTCGTCCAATGATCCCTCGGCTGCTGACCAAGCTTGGCGACACAAAGGCACGGCTTCACGTCACAAGCGAGGATGCACTGCTTCTCCTGTCGAGACAAGAGGCGTCGCTTGGTGCCGAGTTTTTGATTGACGAAATGATCGCATGCGATCGGAACACCTCGATCCAGTCGCTTTCACCGACATACCTGGCCAACAAACTAACCGTTGTGTCAAAGCTCCTGCTAGAGTTTCGCCTCAAGGAGGCCAACGACCAGGCCGGTGACTTGCCCATCAAACTCGTGCTTCAGCCAGCGCTCCAAGTGTTTGAGCATCGTGACCCGAACGTTCGACAAGTCGCGTTGCGGATCGTCGCAGATGCCGTCAAGACTGCACGTGCCGCTGCGATGCCCTTTCTGGACGCATTGGCGCGAGCGTCGCGTCAAAAAATCATTGCGAAACTGGTGGATAAAGGAACGTTGGAGGCCGACTTGCTCATGGACGAAGTGGATGATTTCGAGATCGCGACCAGTGATCCGCCGCTGAGGCCAGGAACGAGTGGTGGTGGTTTTCGACCGCCGACTGCCTCTGGCTCCTCCACGAAGCATCGTCCCGCGCTCTCCAATACGTCCCTGCCCAGTGCGCCTTCCACACAATCGACGTCCACCGGCGCGTCGTCCATTTCCTCGGCGCATGCGCCTGCACTACCTTACGGGACAGCACTTTCCAAAGACCAAGAAACGACGTTCGCCCATTTGATCGAGTGCTTTGGCGTGGAGGTAGTTCGTTGTCTCTTAGACAAAGCTTGGGCCCAGCGTGAAGCGGCAGTTCGCGAAATCGAACGACTTGTGGTTTGCACCGCGAACGGCAAACTACCTGTCGATAAAGCGCTCACGAAGACGCCGGAGACTTTGCGCATTCTATCTCAGTGCGTGGAGCTCGGATTGAATGACACTGTGGCGCGGGTCTTCCAGTGTACGCTTCGCCTCTGTCAGCTCATAGCAACCGAGTTTGTGCCCGTGGTGCCATTGGCGAATGCCGACGATATCATCGACAGTTTCTTGGCGCGCACGACGTCGGCGGCGCTGCAGAAGTTTGGCGACACAAAGCAGCGTCTTCGCGCAGACTGCGTCACGCTGCTCCACTCGCTCGCGTCTCTCCACCACGTTGGTCAGAAACGCATGTGTCGCATCTTGACTAGCAAATTTACTCAGCTAATGGAGACCTCGCCAACGTCGGCGTTTGCGTCGTCTCCGCTGGTCGGCGCCGAGCTGTTCAAGCTGTTCACCATGCTGATCCGAGACGCGTACGCGAATACCTCCCCGTCGGCGGCAGCGGCGCGTCCTGATCTTCGCGAGATCCTGCAATTGATGGCGGCAGCGTTCGAGAACAAGCACGTCGATGTGCGAAATGCTGCGATCGACGCCTACACCACAATCTACGAAGTCACAAACGGAGGCGCGGGTGTGCCCGACCTTGATCTCCAGGCCTTTCTCGCTCAAGTCAAACCGGCAATACGCGATGCGATCACGCACAAGGTCGTGCAGATTGCCAAGCTCGCACTGCCAGTGAGTGCCGGCCAAACGAACGACACGGGCGGCCACGAGATTGCCAGTGCCAGACAGCAGCCGCTCGCGCTGGACATCAACAAGCTACGGCACGTGTGCTCCAAGGAAATCACGGATCTGCTGACGTCGTCATCGGCTGGCCAGCGATGTGCAGGTGTAGACAAGCTCATGGCGGTGTTTGTCGAGTCGCCGCGCAATCCAAAATTCAAGGGCGCGTGGGAGATTTCGTGTTTGCTTGCCAAGCAGCTACTACTGGACGGCACACCGGGTGTGTGCCTCGCTGCCTTTCAGCTGCTCTGGCTCATTGTGGACCCACCAACGTTGACAGGCATATGCGAGTACACGATCCCGTGGGGCGAGTGGGGCGTCCATCTCATCTTGGGCTCGACGATCCGCAGCGTCCTACAGCAAAGCGCCAACGAAAGCGTGCGCGTGCGGACCGAGGTCAAGTCGATCTTGGAGCTCGTCGCGCACAAGAGTTCAGCGGGCCGGAACGCCGTCTGCAACGCAGTTCTCAGCGCTCCCGAACAACGCGACATCTCGAACGAGCCGTCCAAGCGGCTCCGCAAGATCGCACTGTGTAAACTGCGATGGCAGTGGACACTTCGCCTCGAAATAATGCAAGCACTTTTGGCTGAGAAAGACACGGCGACAGCGTCTACCCACGCACAGTCAAGAGACAGCAATAATTCGATGCTCTCGCGCCGGAAGTCGTCGTCAAACGGAGCCAAAGGGGCTAGTAGCGATGCACTCAGTATTGAAAATGTCGTCCCGTTTCTCGGCTCATGCATGGTGCACCCGAGTCCACTCGTGCGAAGTGCAGCCCGGAAGACGATGGCCATGCTCAAGAGCGAGTCATCGGACGACGTCTCTCGTTTCGTGCAGCAAGAATGCGCGCCTTCGCTACAGCGTCGTCTTCAGCCACTGCTGTCGGACCTCGACGACGACGATGACAACAACGCGGCCCACGCCGACCATTTCAATGCCGACGACACGACCGTCGTGCGTGGCAGCCGTGCGTCCCACGTGCGCCGCATCTCGGCGCTGCGCCCGCCGCGGTCGGTACCCGTGGAAGAGAGAGCCATGGCCGTAGACGTGTTTCCACCGCCGCATTCAGCGCCGGGCAAGAGTCGCCGATCGCTTGAAGCCGACGACGACGACGAATTTGGGGATTATGTCGTCAAGCCAAGAGCAGCCTCCATTGTGGGAAGTCAGCAGCAGGCGCAGGCGCCGATTTGGCTCTCGAACACATCCCAGCCGTCGTATCCCGAGCCCACGACCACCAAGCGGATGGACAGCTCACCAGAAATCAGCCAGAATTTTCCGTCGTCGACGATCGCGGTCGGCGGTGGCGCCGCCAACTTGATCAAAGTGCGGAGGAAATCCAGCATGCGAAACAGCAGCAACAACGGCGACGAAGATGAGTTCTCAGGAGCGACGCGTGCCCAGCGGAGCGGGTACTGATGGATGGGGTCAGCGACACGTCCAGTTGGTTCTCTGTGCGCGACAATAGCTAACCATCAAAACATTACGTGAGCAGGCGAGACGGAGAAAAAAATCCTTGTTTTTTTTTGGTTTGTACCTTCACTCCAGTTCAATCGGCGCATGCATGGACCCGCTCGCGCGTCGCTTCAGGGCATCGGTCTCCTTCTCTCCATCCCCTTCCGCATCGCTCCGCTTGCGCTTCACGTCTGCGTCACTGTCTCCATCAGAAGAACTTCCCTTGACGGCCTCGTCAAAGCACAGCGTCGTGAGCAGTCCGAAATGGTCGGACGCCCACAGGCCGTCGGCGATCGGCTGGGTGCCGATCATGTCGATACTCTCAAAGGAGCGGCTTGCCGCAGGCGTTGGCGCGTACAGGTAGACGCGGTCGAGGCGGCTCTGGTAGGCCTTGTTGCGGATCATCGTGTTGCGCTTGCCGTCGTACGTGAACCCATTGGCTTCCGTGTTGCCCGGCACAGCGAGCCACAGGTCGCGCCAGTGCGGTGGCAGTCCTCGCGACGCCTTGTCCTCCTCGTCTTGCTTTCCCCTGGCCTTTTCGGGGAGTGCCATCGCCTCGCGCACGACGCGCTTCTCACTCTCAGGCATCTTACCATCCGCTAGAAAGCACTCGCGATGGAACCACATTGTAATCTCGACGGTCTTCCCATTCGGCAGCGCGTCCTTGGCAGTCTTGCCCACGCGCGTGACGCCCTTTTCAATACTCTCGCCACACGAGCGGCATTTCGACCGACTGGTCTTGGCGTCTTCCATGGTGATCTCGACCTCGTGGGCGAGCGGGTCCAGCAGCTTGAGATCTCCTCGCATGAGGTTGGTATCGCCCATGAGCACTGCCCCCAGTGTCTTGTCATCCACTCGCTCTTGCAGGAACGCGAGGCTCTGCTTGAGCTGCGAGACGCGCTCGCGAGCAAACTGCGGCAAACTCTCCAGGTGGCTCGTGGCCACGAGCAGCGAGCGGCCCGGCGTGACCTCGACGCGCGCCGCCAGCAGCTCCCTCCCCATGCCCGTCTGCGCGAACGGATGCGACTCGAGCGAGAGCACACGCAGCGCGCTAAAGAGCACGACAAAGTAGGCCTCGGAAAAGGGAGGCGCAGCGTCGACGCTGCAGTCGTAGTAGGCCGCCCAGCGCTGCTTGCGCAGCATCGCGAGCGACTCGCGCGTGACTTCCTGGAAGCCAATGACCGCGGGCCGCAGCCTTTCAATGTACGAGCCGATCGCGCGCATGCGAGCAGCCATTGCGAGCGGCTCGAACCACAGATTGAACGTGAGCAACCGCACGACGTGGTCGCGCGGTGAAGAGGAAGAGGCAGTGGCGGAAGAGCCCTTCGCGACTGCTGCGGGAGCTGGCCGCGCCGCCTGTGCATTCCCAACAGCAGCAGCCGTCGTAGTAGAGGTGCGCGGTGCAATGGCAGTGGCCACGCCGCTGGCGCGGGCGATGGCGGCCGCGGCCGCAGCGGCCGCCGCCGCCGAGCGAGGCGGTCGCACGGGTCCCATGTTTCCCTTCTGAGTTGGGTGGGTCAATGAACGCACGTATTGTATTAAGTTATCATGATATTGAAATTTGTGGAAATGAACGAGATAATCAGATGTCGAAAAATCAGAAATGGGATCTATTGGGGGGAAACGTCACAGTGGTTGAAGATGGAGGTGGAAGGAAACCCACGAGGGGAGCAAGAGAGAGCGGCGTTGGCCGTCGATACGCTCGCCGCTAGCGCGCCTACAGCGCATGGGACGTCTCCACAGACTACTGCATCGTCTCCGCTGTCGAGCGACGCGCGGGTCGCGGGCTCGGCGGGCTCGGAGCTCCCTCGGAAGGGCTCAAACGAGTGGGCGAGTCCACGCAGCCTCAGACGGCGCGGCACGCCACCGCCCGCGCCACGCCGAGTCAGCCGAAGTACAGATGATATGGAAGCGATGACTGCTGGTACGGAGCTGCCGCCGAGGCCGCGTACGCCCGCACAGGTGCTTGCGAGCCGCGCAGCCGCCGCCAAGATCTCGTCGCCTCAACGTGGAACCGCCGCTTCTTCGCTCGTGGGGGAGACTCCGCAGTCGCCTGATGCTCTGAGTGGTGAGACTATGAAAGAAGGAGAAGCGGTGAGCGGACCAGAAGGTCGTGAAGGAGACTCGACTGCCAGTGGCAGTGTGAAGGAGCAAGTCGCGGACGTGGTGGATTCCCCAGACGGCGAGGCTTCTCGCCGCGGGTCGATCCAGCTGAGCGCTGTGGGATCGGAGCAGTTCTACGCGTCGGACGTAGAAGACGATGGTGAGCCCTACATGCGAGGCGATCGAGTAGACACGTCCACAGTGGGCGAAGAATCCGTGTACAATGATGAGGACGACGTCGAGGAGTATGAGGACGAGTCACCAGGGACGTCGGACGAGTATGTCAACATCTACGGCGGAAGCGGTGTGGAATACCACCTCCAGCAATTTTATGACGACGGAGATGACTCCCTTACGCCAGATAGTACGCCACCGCCGTCGCCGCCTCGTCGCAATCATGAGCATTACCACCACCAGCACCACGAGCCACAGCCGCCGTTGGCCACCAGCGAGTGGGTCAAATACGTGGCCGAGAGTGGCCACGAGTATTACTTTAACCTCCAAACGAACGTGTCGCAGTGGACTCGGCCCAGGGAGCTGGTATCGCCGCGGAATGGTGCCAACACCGACGAGGAAAAGGAGGAAGATGGACCGGAGGAGGAAAACCAGTCGACTCATAGTGAGCTTGGATCCCCACCGACACCCCAACTGCTCCCGCAGCTCCAAGTGCAGGTCCCACCTAGTCAACCGTACCAGCCTCAGCTGTCAAACCAAGCCTTGGCACGTGCACCGCTGGCGTCGACTATCCAAGAGAACCTCTTTGCCGCAGCCGCGCGGAGTGACGAGACCGCGCAGCTTGAAGCTATTCTGCGATACGATGTCGATGTGAATGCCGTCAGTTCGTCTGGACTGACGCCTCTCCACGTGGCTGTTCAGCACGGCAACGCCCGCGGTGCGGCCATGCTGCTGGATTACGGTGCGCTCGTCGATGGGCCCATTGACGATACGGTAAGCGGAGGCATGTTTGCTTGCGCTCGGCTGATCGAGACGCCACTAGTCATGGCGTGCCGCACAAACTACGCGAGTCTCGTGCGTTTACTCATCCGCTACGGTGCCTCCCTGTACACGCGCGACAAGGACGGCAACTGCGTTCTCCACGTTGCGATTCGGTGCTGGAGCGACGAGGTGCTCAGCGTTTTGCTTGAGATGGACAGCGTCGCGGCTGTGTTGAACGTATGCAACGCTGACGACGAGACACCGCTCCACCTCGCGGCACGCTATGGAAATGCGAATGCCGTTAAGGCGCTTTTGACGAGTGGAGTCTCGACGGACGTGGAAGATGCCCAGGGACGCACCCCGTTGGTGGTAAGTATCATGGAGAATCGCGTGGACTGTGCGCAGCTTCTCCAGGAGGCCGTTGCTCGCACAGAAAGCTTCGGCGACGCAGCCATCCCCGACAGCGGCGGTGGACCGTCACTATATGACTCCTCTATGAACACGGAAGGCGATTCGGAAGGGCAGGGAAGAGACGAGCTCGACGGCTTACGAATCTACCTCAGCCAACTGGTGCAGCATGCCACGACCGATGGCGTGCTGCTGTCGACGATCTACCAATACATGGACGCTGTGCAACGGGAGATCAAGTCGTTGATGTCAATGAACGCGGTACGTGCCGCGTGGCAGTCGGATAGAGAGGTGAATTCGGTCGATCATCGCTGACGCTCATGTCATGCCATAGGAGTCTCGCGAACGAGAAGAGAATCTGCTCTCTCAGATCGACCAGCTCACCAACCATGAATCACTCACCGCGAGTGAGCTGATCAAGGTACGCCATCCTCTCTCGTGTCGGGCATGGCGCTGGGATACTATAGAAATGCACTTGACTTCCGAGTGGTGTAGGAGCGCGAAGAGAGCGACGCACTGCGTCAACAACTCGAGGCGAAAGATGGTGAACTGAATGCGATGCAGGCAGCATATGAGAGCCTCTACTCGCGGTCAACGATGCTCGAGTCCATAGCACGCAGCTCGCAGGACAAGCTTCGCCGCGAGCGAGTGGAATTTGCCCGCCAGGAAGAGTATTGGAATCGGACAATCGACAACAGCCTGCGCGAGAATGCCGCGCTCCTGGAAACTGTCCAATCGCTCCAGCAAGGTCGACCAATGGCAACAGCACTACGCGAGCCAGAGGCTGCGACAACGACGAAAGCTGCGGTGGGCCACGAAGGGTTAGCAAGCACTGGTCAGCAACAGGGAGACTATGGTGGATACGCGTCGTCAGCAGGATACGACGCGTACAAAGCCTACTATGCAAGTGAGACCTACAGTGAAGCGTACGATACAACCCAGCACGGCTACAATGATATGTCTCAGCAAGACGCCATCAACCAGGACCCCAGCGAAAGCAACGTGACAGCGGCCTCGACACCCGCACCCAAGAGCGAATCTGGGCGCCCCATCTCACCCCAGCGTGTCGACGCCGTGTGGAATCGGTTCTTTGAGAATATGTCACGAGCTGGAGACCCATCGCAACCACCACGGGATAGATCAACGCTATCGCCACGTCACCACACAGCCCAAGTATCCATGCTACCGCCTGCGTCAGCCGTCTTCGATTCGGTACGAAAGAACCGCAAGGACCGGCTCCACCAGTTACTTCTGAGTGGACTCTCCCCCAACGTTCGTGATCTCGGAGAAAAGGGATCGCCCCTGCACCTGGCGGCCGAGCTTGGTGATCTCGACGCTGTGATGCTACTGTGTGAGTTCGGCGCCGACCTCGAGATCCGCGACGAAAGCGGCAACACGCCCTTATTGGTGGCATGTTCACAGGGCCACTACGACTGCACAAAGTTTCTGCTGCAAAGCGCGGCCAACCAAGCGGCCACGAATGCAGTCCGTGATACGGCGCTTCATCTCGCTGCCTGGGATGGCAGTTTCGAATGCGTCGAGATCCTGCTCGAGTACGGCGTTGATGTCGTGGCACGCAACTCTCTCGGGCTGACGGCGCTCGCCAACGTGAAGACGCGATCGCCGTTACGCCATCGATTTGAAGATCTTGTGAGCGACCACCCAATGGCCAAGACACTTGCTCTCCTGGACGAAGCCGAGCGATTTGAAAGGGTACGTATTGAGATTCCAGTCACTCTCGGTCACCACTGCTTGACTATGATTCTCACAGGACGAAGAGGGCGAAGGAACTCAAGTCACAGCAGCGTTTACGTCGACGAAAGCAGCCACAAAGAAACTCGACGATGGTAAAGCCGTGCCAGATACAAAGCCTCCAGCAAGCACCACTTCGTGGGGAGTACGTCCCGTCATAGTTTCCCAATGGCTGCATTTAGCCACTCATTGTATTGTCTTACGGATGGTGCAGCGGTGGATCTTGGGCTCTGTGTTCGGCTCGTACTTCAAGCCACCGGTGCCCCGACTTGAGACTGCTCGCGTATCGGAAGATAGAGACGACGACACTAGAAGCGACTCTGAAGAGACTGAATCGAGTCCGTCGAGACTCCCCAGACTGCACGACTACGAAGAGCTCCGCCCGCCCCCTGAGATCGAAGCCGAGCTTCGCCGCAAGTCCCTCAGTTCAGAATCGATCTCTCTGTCTCTTCCGCCGCCGCCACCAGAGGTGCTCGATGCGTTGGAGAAACGCAAGCTCAGCAGAGGTGTCGCCAGTGCGCTCTTGTCGCCCACGCATTCGGCGACGCGATTTGCATCACCGGCTTCCATGCTGCCCGCAAAGAAATCTGTCCCGAGCGCAGCCACTAACGTGCACTCGCGGTACGTCGACACGTTCAA
>JAADXL010000250.1:0-38332 GCA_023337755.1 Pythium aristosporum
ATGACAAACTGTAGCCATGCTCCGACGATTGATGGGGCGTGACCACACCACGCCAGGAGTGTCGCAGTTTCTCAGCTCCATCGAGAGCGATGGCACTGGCGCGAGGGAGACGGAGGAGCGTCTAGACGTGGAGAGCGGAGCGGAGAGCGTCCCCTCATGGAGGAGCGCGGCGTCGGCGGCGGCGGCGCGTCCGTCAGGACGGTGGTTGCCGTTGGTGGCCGTGGATTCGTTTGAGGGAGCAATTTGTCTTGGTGTTTGTATGGAGTGCATGGCCTCGTTTGATGGGATTCCATTTTGTCCGTTAGTGACATGCTGCCATTAAAATGGGGTGTCATTGTGAGTGCTGGTGGGACCCAATCAGACGGTGGGGATCGACCGAAATGGATTCATTTGGGTCACACTCACCAACCGCGCGAACTTAACACGCACCGCATTGCTCCAACAAACCCGTTGAGGCCGCCCAGACGAACCTAACGAATCGTTGATATATCAGTACCTCCTCACATGGGTTCCTGTCGCCGTGCCCCAAAATGGAGGCTCAGTTTGCGCTCGTGGATGCGGCCTACTGCTTTCTCTCGCGCCACCGCGCGACGCTGAGCGTGCGCAACGTCGTGCAGATGGTCCAGAGCCTCAGCCCCGGCGCCATGAGCGCAGCGGATCTGCGGTGCATGGCCGCGCACGCACCGGAGCTGCTCGTGCTCCACACGGTTCGGGCCGCGCAGCTGCAACACCGCGGTGCGTCGAATGCCTCGTAGTGTCAGTCTCGCCCGCCCACCACCGTCGCACTGGAGAGCTAACCCGCGCTGTCGCACAGACGATGTGTTTCGCGCCCACGAGCCGACGCCCGACGAGTTGGAGCTGCTCACGTTCCCACTTGCGCCGCAGCCCAGCAAGCGCGCGAGCGACAAGCGCAAAAAGCTCTTCGCAGCCGCTTTGCAGACCAGCGAATCCATCACTGGACAAGAGCAACAGCTCCCAGTGGAGTCAGCGGTTCAAGACGCCTCTCATAAGCTCCCAGCAGCAGCAGCACCACCACCGCCGCCTCTAACGCATTCGTCCCCGTGGGTCGCGCTACTGCGGTCGCTCCCGATCTTCCGCGACCAGCTCGTCCACGTGGAGACGCGCGCAGCGCGTGAAGCGACCTGTGTGCCACTGCACTCACTGCCACTGCCGCCGGCGATTGCCATGGCACTGGAGAAGCGTGGCATCCAGGAGCTCTACGAGCACCAGCACGCGTCCATCGCAGCGACATTACGCGGCGACAACGTCGTGCTCTCGACGGCCACGGCCAGCGGCAAATCGCTCGCGTTTAACGTGCCGATGCTCGCGAAGCTCGTGGAAGATCCGCAGGCGACGTTTATCTACCTGTTTCCCACCAAGGCGCTCGCGCAGGACCAGCTCAAGTCGCTGCGGCGCCTGCTCCACGCGTGCGGACTGCCCGAGCGACTGGCCGCGACCTTTGTGCGTGTTTGTCTCTCTCTTGAGTTTAGAATGGGGCGCTGAATTGACGGGGGTTTGTCTACAGGACGGCGACACGCCCATGAAGTCGCGGTCCATGGTGATCCGCGACGCGCACATCTTTCTGACGAACCCCGACACGCTCCACCTCACGATTTTGCCCAAGCACACACAGTGGAAGACGGTACTGGCCAATCTCCAGTACGTTTGTTCCCTTCTACCCTGATAGACAGACAAGGAGTTCTCATTACTGCCATTGTAGGCTGCTGGTGATTGACGAAGCCCACATGTACCGCGGCGTCTTTGGCGCGCACGTGGCCAGCGTCTTTCGTCGGCTCTTCCGCCTCTGCGCTCTGTACGGATCGAATCCACGTGTCGTGTGCTGCTCGGCGACGATCCGAAACCCCGAGAGCCACTTCCGCATGCTGCTGCCAAAGCTCCCTCCGAAGTACGAGGCACCCAACTCGACCGCACAGGATGACACGGCCGAGCGGCCTCCTGCGAGCTTTGACTTCTTCCACGAGCGATCGTTGTGTGTAATCACACAGGACGGAGCACCTGCCAGCGAGAAGGTCTTCTGCCTATGGAACCCCAAAGCGTCGACGCAGAGTGGAGGAGTCGTGGATCCATTACCACAGGAGGAGAAAGGGTCCAAGAAACGGAAGCGACGCCGCAGTGCCACTGAGGACAGCAAAGAGCAGCCAACAAGAGCGACGGGCTTTGATACTGTCGCGACGGTCGGAGCGACGAACGAGGAGGAAGACGCGTCCACAGCCGTGAGCTCGAGTTCCATCTATCAGAGCGCTGTCATCTTTGCACGCCTCGTGGCCGAGCAGGTCCACACGCTGCTCTTCTGCAAGGGCCGCAAGCTCTCGGAGCTCGTGCTCATGAGCGTCCACGCAGTGCTCAAGGAGCGCGACGACACCAAGCACCTCATCAATCACGTTCAGTCGTACCGCGGAGGGTACACCGTCGAAGACCGCCGCCGCATTGAGGCGCGGCTCTTCCAAGGCGAACTACTCGGCGTCATCGCGACCAACGCGCTGGAGTTGGGCATTGACATTGGCGAGCTCGATTGTACGATGCACTTAGGGCTGCCAGGAAGCATCTCGTCGCTGTGGCAGCAGGCGGGCCGCGCCGGCCGCCGCAAGCACGCGCACGCTCGTGCGTCGCTTGCCGTGATCGTGTGCTTTGACGCACCGCTGGACCAGCACTTTGCCCGGCACGCGACCGAGCTCTTTGCATTGGAACCCGAGGCCGTGGCACTCAACGCCAACAATGCCAAGGTCGTCGCGCCGCATTTACTGTGTGCCGCCAGCGAGTTCCCATTGTTTGACACGCGGTCCGGCCTTGGGTACATTGATACGTTCGTATTTGGCTCGCCGACACAAGATCCGCTCAAGACGATGCTGCGGGATCTCGCCGAACGCCAGCAGCTCTCGGTCTGCACGGCGGCAGACGGTGGTGGCTTTCGCCTCCACTCGTGCGTGCCGAAGAGTGTGCGTGCGATCAGCTTACGCAGTATCTCCGACATCCACTATCAGGTCGTTACGGACGACGGCGAGCAGCTAGTGATCGATGAGATCCCGGGCGAGCGCGTCTTTTTCCAAGTATACCCGACAGCCGTGTACCTACACCAAGCGCAAGAGTACATCGTTACGCGGCTCGACACGGCCCAGAAGATCGCCTTCGCCAAGAAGTGTGCGCAGCCGCTCACATACTTTACCACGTGTCGCGACCTCACGGATGTCGAGGTCGTCAAGGTGCTGCGCCGCCAGAAGCTGCCGCAGGAGAAGAACGACGTTTTTGTGTGCGAGGGCGACGTGTCCGTGACGACGTCGGTCTTTGGCTCAACGCTGGTGGAGAAGCGCACGATGCGCGTGCTCCACACGAACGAGTTTTCGCTGCCGCCCATGCAGAGCTTTGGACACGCACTATGGCTGGAGCTGCCCCACGCGCTGCGGCTCACGGTCGAGGCGGCGTCGTTCAACTGGAGCGGTGCGCTCCACGGCGCGGGCCACATGCTCATGGCCGTAATCCCACTCGTCGTGCTGTGCGACGCGGGCGACATCAACACGGAGCACTACAACCCATTCGAGCGCCGGCAGCGGTGCGTTCTGTTTCGTTTGCGTTTGGACAGGAGGAGGATACTGACGGTATGATACTGCTGCAGCCCGAATCGCATCACCATCTACGAGCGGCGTGAAGGTGGCAGCGGCCTCGTGAAGGAGATCCTGGAGTCGCTCGCTCTCATCGTCACTCGCGCACACCGCATTACGCTCGAGTGTGCGTGCCGCAGCGGCTGTCCGTCCTGCGTCCACTCGGCGCAGTGCTCCGAGTACAACAAGGTGCTGGATAAGCGCGGCGCGCTGCTCGTGCTGGCGTTTCTCGCTGAGGCCTACGGCGCTTAGAATGAAGAGGGACGATGTCTAGAATCTAAAATGAAAGGGAGATTGATTGTGGGGGTTTTAAACTCAGAGCGTCGAGAGCCCGATGCCTTCAAAGCCGCCGTCTCCTCCGAGCTCCATGGCGGCGGCCGCCAGCGCCTCCTGCTTGTCGTAGTTGGTCGTCTTTCGGCCCACTGCCTTTTTCTTGGAGCTGCTCGCGGTCGGAGACTTGGATGATCGCGTCACATTCTGAGAAAGTACAGACGCACACCAGCAACATAAAGTCAGACCTAAGCATTGACGAGGGACTGAGTTGCTCGACGCACAATGGCCACGTCCAGCTCCTTGCAGAGCGCCTCGGCCTCGGCCCACTTGAGCACGCCGTACTCGAGGCACCACTTCTTGGCCATGCGGCTCTGCGGGCGCTGCTGCAGTAGGCTCTCGTAGAAGACGCGGTCCGCAAAGCCCTGCCATGTTGTCCACAGTAGTTAGTCCTCTTGGCGCGGGTCTAGCAAATCCCCCGCCAGCGCTTGCGTCTCCGAGACGTACCGGAGACGGCGTCGGGTGCTTCTGCCCGGGCTTGCGGTTCGCCTCCTGCTCCTTGGACCACTCCTCTTCTTCGATCATGGCGGCGGCGGCGGCTTCTGATGATGAGGGTGAGATGCCCCTAAAAGCAACACGCTCCCCACTAAAACCGCTTCCTTCGGGTCGTTCCAGCTAAATCCGCTTTGGTTATATTTCTGGGATTACTTTCGGCTAGATGTACTGTTGCCATCTTGGAAGATGGCAAGAAGATGTATTCCTGATGGGAGAGGTGCAGTAGTGTTACCCCTTCAGGGCCGATATCCGCTTTCACGGCGAGACCCACTCCCTGTCGCAGGCTCTGCTCTGCTCTCCTCGTCATTCACTTTCATATTCTTCACCACCAACAACGGAGAGATCACGCAAGAGGCCCCCATGCTGCTGCTGCCCTGGCGCGACATCCTTCGGCAGCTCACCACACGTTCAGTGGATTCCGACGGCACCCTGTGGGTCACCTTCTTCAAGGGCCCTGGCGACTTTGGTCCACTCTTCGAGGCACTCGACTTGCTCGTGCTTGTCGCCCACACTGAAGAAGACGCATGGGAACACGAAGTGAAGCAGATCTGGCCGGAGAAAAGCGACCACGAGTGGTGGGCGGTGCTTCGGAGCCGCGATGGGCCGCGTCAGATCGGGGTGAAGCTTACAGTTTACCGCGATTGGAAGGAGCCGGCAGCAGCGCTGCTGCAGTCGCTCCAGACTGGCGCCTACGTGTGTTCGGCCGAACACCAACGCGTCCGACAGCGACTGGAAGGAGAGATAACGACTCGTGGAAGCACGACCGGCAATCGCAGCGGGACTTCACGTCCATGGCTCTCAGTGCGTTTCACCAGCAAGGACAAGCCAATTGATTCGATGCATTTCGTGGAGTACTTCACGCCCCAGATTCCTGTCCACCAGAACGAAAACTCGCTGTGGTCGCAAGTGGGTTTTCAGCTGAACCTGAACTTCTGCCCGGCGACCTGCGAAAGGCTGCGTGCTCTGCACCATGCTGCTCAGTGTGGAATCCAAGTCAACGCCTCAGAACTCCGACTGGGCGACGATGACGCGAACAGCGTGTCCACTGTCGAGGCGGTGCGTTGGGCGTGCTCACCACCGCTCTCCACGACGGAAGAGTCGCGGCCGGTGCCAGGCAGCCACTGCTTCACGTCGGTTCGAATGGAGTTCTTAGATCCACCGGACACGACTGTAGCTTTGCTATCGGGAGTCCACGGGAGTGCCTCATTGCCGCTAATCACCGTCTTTGATTACGGGTTTTATCATTTGGCGGACGACGTTGCCGCCGCCCGTCAGCGGACCGCGTGGCGATGGATTGCATATGTGCTTTTCAGCCGCCACGCGAATCCTGCCGTGACGGAGTTTGAACTCTACATGATGCACCTTACGTTGACGCCTGCAAATGTAGCGGACATGCGCGCCATTGCGCTGGCGGAAGACCCCCTCGCCGCGCTGTTCGAAGTGCCGGCCGTGAGTCGCCCAGAGTTTGTGTGGGCGTCAGCTTTTTGTCTCGTTGACCCCGCCCTCCGCGATCCATCGACGGCTGTCCTGCGCACGCCAGCGCCAATCTCCGTGCGAGTGATCACGATGCCTACCGATGGCTGGTGGCGCGTACTACTGCCTGGCAAGGGTGAGGCGTGGCTGCACGAGCGTGACCGAGTGGAGGGCATGCCGGCAATTGGACGTGACGATCCAGTGACGATCAACCAGCGCCTCCATGTGGTGGTTACAGATGTAGGAGCCGCGTCCATGGAACCACTAGGCGCGATGCTTCAGCGCTTGGGGGAGCGACTACGCGGGCTGACCGTTACCGGTTCAAGCTCGTGGTCGGACGACGGTTGGTGTCGGCGTGTCCTCGAAAGCTGTCCTCGCATTGAAGCGCTCAAGTTGTTCAGCGGCAGCGACATCACTGGGGGAGCCGTTGTCGAGTGGTACACCTCCGGTGTCTGCAAGGCTGCGAGTCTTTCCATCGATGTGACTGAGAATGCTGCGGTTCTTCTCACCGCTCTCAGCGACGAGGATCTCCCATTGGCAGCCCACGTTCGTGATCTTCACATCAGCGTTCGTCTCCACACAGACCGTGGGGGAGTCATGGCAGTGGTGGATGCCGGACTCCACGCGATGGAGAACAACCGGCGCTTGCACACCTTCAGTATGTTCATCGTTGTGGATGGCGACGTGTTCAGGGCGCTCGATGTGACATCCATCAAGGCATCATATAAAGCGTATGATGGTGAGCTGCTGCCGACTTGTGCGAGTCCAGTCGGCCTCCGAGCCAAGGCAGCGTTCCTCAGTGTCCTGAGCAGCAGCGTTGGCGCTGGAGGGCAGTGGCTGGACAGTTATGCGGTCGCCAGCATCTTTGATTTTGCGGCCACGTGCCGCACTCGCGCTGTGAGCTTGGTCGTGGTGTGAACTTCCAAGTGCACATGCTATTAAAGTGCCTATGCGAGCACTCGTTACACCACCGTCAGAAACCTGCACAATTGCACTTTTTCCTTACTTGAGCGACCAAATGTAGCCATCTGCCTGTGGTTCCACTGGCAGAAATGCTCACGAGGGAAAGGTCGAGGGCTTGATGCGTTGGTTGAGGCTTTCAGGTCGCGAGAGAAGGTGGCTGGACCCTTGAGAACTGGTATCACTTTCCACGGCGAGAACAAACCCTGTCGCTGGTTGTTCCTCTTCTCTCCGCTTCTCTCACTCTCGCATTCTTCACCAAGTCGCGGAGACAACGGGGAGATACAGACCACCCACACATGAAGCTCCCCATGCTGCCGTGGCACGACACCATTCGCCGGCTCACCGCAAGTCAGCACATGCATGCCGACGGCACCCTGTGGGTCACCTTCTCCAAGAGCCCTGACGAGCTGGGTCCTTTCTTCGAGGCACTCGACTTGCTCATGCTTTTCGCCCACACGCATGCAGACGCGTGGCGCCGCGAACTCACGCGAATCTGGCCGAAGGAATGCGACCGCGAGTGGAGCTCGGTGCTTCAGGACTGCAACATGCCACATGAGATCCATGTCAGCCTTAAAGTTCGTGGCAGTTGGAAGGAGCCAGCAGCCGTGCTGCTGCAGGCGCTCCAGACGGGTGCCTTTGTGTGTTCGGATGAGTACCAACGCGCTCGCGAGCGACTGGAAGGAGAGGCAACTACACACGAAAGCACGACTGACACCAGCACGGGGGCGTCACGTCCACGGCTTTCGGTTCGTATCACGAGCGAAGAGAATGCCCGCGAAGAGAAGTCGAGTGCGTTGGTGCGTTTCATGAAGTTCTTCCCGCCACGAGAGACATCGCAAAGCCCAAACGGCGCCAACGCCCACTCGCTGTGGTCGCACGTCTCCCTTCAGTGGACTGTACGCTGGACCGTGGCGACCACCGACGAGCTGCGTTGTATGCACCACGCAGCTCAGTGTGGAGTGCAAGTCGTCGCCTCAGCGCTCAACGTAAAACTGGGAGAAGGTGACGGCACCAATGTGTCTACAGTCGAAGCAGTACGATGGGCATGTTCCACTGTGCAAGAGCCGCTACCGCTGCCTGGCAACCACTCGCACGTGCTGGGCAGCCCCGACGCCAAACCTGCCGTCGCACCGTTCCAGGACGTCAAAATCCGCGTCTCGGACCCTCCGGACTCGGTTGCATCCTTCCTGTCAGCAATCCAAGCCAGCGCCTCATTGACCCATGCCACCGTCGTGTCTCCTCTGGCGGACGATGTCGCCGCCGCCCATCAGAGGACCGCGTGGCGGTGGTTTGCGTATGTGTTTCTCAGTCGTCACGCGAATCCTGCCGTGCGAAATCTCAGTCTCTCTATCAAGTACTTTCCGCTTACAATTGCAAATGTAGCGGACATGCGCAATATTGCGCTGGCGGGAGATCCGCTCGCCGCGCTGTTTGAAGTGCCAGCAGTGAGCCGCCCAGAATTCGTACGGGGGTCAGCCTTTCGCCTCGTTGACCCCGCCCTCGGCGATCCATCGACGGCTGTCCTTTGCACGCCAGCACCAATCCCTGTGCGTGTAATTACGATGCCTACCGATGGCTGGTGGTGCGTGCTGCTGTCTGGCAAGGGTGAGGCGTGGCTTCACGAGCGCGACCGAGTGGAGGATGTGCCGACTGTTGGAGGTGACGATCCAGTACCGATTAACGATCACATTCGTGTGGAGGTTAGAGAGTTAGGAGCCGAGTCAATGGAACCCGCAGGTTCGATGCTTCAGCTCCTGGGGGAACGAGTGCAGATTTTGACCGTCACCGGTTCAAGCTCGTGGTCGGACGACGGTTGGTGTCGACGTGTCCTCGAAAGCTGCTCACGCGTTGAGGCACTCAGTCTGGACGGTGGCATTGAGGTCGATGGGGAAGCTGTTGTCGAGTGGTACACCTCCGGCGTTTGCAAAGCGACGAGTCTCTCCATTCACATGACTCATCACGCCGCGTCTCTTCTCAACGCTCTGGGCGACGTGAGTCTCCCACTGGCAGTCCACATCCGTGTTCTCTGCCTCACCGCTTCTCTCCACACAGACCGTGGCGGAGTCATGGCGGTGGTGGATGCCGGAATCCGCGCGTTGACGAAGAACCGGCGCTTGCAAATCTTTATGATGAGCCTCACGGTGAATCGGCACCTACTCAAAGAGCTCAACGTGGCATCCATCGAAGCGTCGTATAGAGCGCACGATGGTGAGCTGTTACCGGTTCACGAGCGCCCAATCGACCTTGAAGCCAAGGCAGCTTTCCTCAGCGTCCTAAGCAGCAGCGTTAGCGCTGCGGGACAGCGGCTGGACAGTGGCGTGGTCGCCAGTATCTTTGATTTTGCGGCCGTCTGCCGCACTCGCCTTGTGAGTGTGGACATATCGCCGCCATGAGTGTCAACTTGATATCCTACTGCGTTAGTCCAGTCTTGAAAAGATCACGAGCCAATAGCTATTATATGTTTCCAGACCAAATGTAGCCATCTCTCGTGTGTCTCACACGACGACCCAGGAGCACAAAGAGCTGTCGTCCACGGCGTTGTACTTGCGCGGTCCGTGTCGGCCACGGCGTGCGGCACAATGTCAAGAAACTCGAATGCTTCGCCGCGTACCCTCGGGTGTCTTCGTTCCGTCCAGGTCTACGACCAGCAACTGCTCGCGCAGGAGCACAGTGAGAGGAGTGCATACAGTCCGCGACCGGCGCATGAGTGCGCGCGGTGGGATTGCGGCAGCGCGTCTGGCTACCGCTGGAAGCAGTCGTTGTTGGGCTCGACGATCGCGCATTTGTCGAAGGCGAACCGCGTTATGGATAAATCGAGCGGTCCGCTGTGGATCTTGACGACACAACGGTCTCGATCGGCACATGTACGCGGTGCCGCGGGACCAGCGAAGCTCCTGGCAGACGTGCCAAGAGAAATGCAATCATGGAGCACCGTTTTGATTAGACCCTTCAGAACTGATATCCACTTTCGACGGCGAGAACAAACCCTGTCTTCTGCTCGTCTCTCCGCTTCTTTCACTTCGAATTCTACCACCGACAACGAGCAGATCCAACCACATACACAAGGAGCCCCAAATGTCGCTCCAGCCTTGGCGCGAAATCCTTCGGCAGCTCACCACAAGTCAAGACGTGGCATCCGACGGCACCCTCTGGGTCACCTTCTCCGAGGATCCGGGTGAGCTGGGTCCTCTGTTCGAGGCACTCGACTTGCTCGTGCTTCTCGCCCACACGAATGAAAACGCGTGGTGACGCGAACTGAAGCAGATCTGGCCGGAGAAAAGCGACCACGAGAGGTGCTCGGTGCTTCGGGACCTCAGTACGCCACGTGAGATCGGCGTGAGACTCAGAATTTGTCGCGATTGGAAGGAGCCGGCAGCAGCGCTGCTGCAGTCGCTCCAGACTGGTGCCTACGTGTGTTCGGCCGAACACCAATGCGTCCGACGGCGACTGGAAGGAGAGATAACGACTCGTGGAAGCTCGGCCGGCAATCGCAGCGGGACTTCACGTCCATGGCTCTCAGTGCGTTTCACCAGCAAGGACAGGCCAATTGATTCTATGCATTTCGTGGAGTACTTCACCCCCCAGAATCCTGTCCGCCAGAACGACTACTCGCTGTGGTCGCAAGTGGGTTTTCAGCTGAATTTGCGTTTCTGCCCGGCGACCTGCGAAAGGCTGCGTGCTCTGCACCATGCTGATCAGTGTGCTGTGCAAGTCACCGCATCATTTCTCAGCGTAATGCTGGATGCCGATGACCTGAATAACGTGTCCACTGTCGAGGCGGTGCGTTGGGCGTGCTCACCACCGCTCTCCACGACGGAAGAGTCGCGGCTGGGGCCTGGCAGCCACTGCTTCACGTCGGTTCGAATGGAGTTCTTAGATCCACCGGACACGACTGTAGCTCTGCTATCGGGAGTCCATGCGAGTGCCTCATTGACGCAAATCAATGTGTTTGATCACGGGACCACACGATTGGAGAACGGCGTTGCCGCCGCCCGTCAGCGGACTGCGTGGCAATGGATTGCGTACGTGCTTTTCAGCCGTCACGCGAATCCCGCCGTGACGCATTTTGACCTCCTCATGAATCGCCTGACATTTACGCCTGCAAAATTTGAGGCTCCTCGCCATTGCGCTGGCAGAAGATCCCCTCGCCGCGCTGTTCGAAGTGCCAGCAGTGAGTCGCCCAGAGTTTGTGTGGGCGTCAGCTTTTTGTCTCGTTGACCCCGCCCTCCGCGATCCATCGACGGCTGTCTTCCACACGCCAGCGCCAATCTCCGTACGGGTGATCACGATGCCTACCGATGGCTGGTGGCGCGTGCTGCTGCCCGGCAAGGGGGAGGCGTGGCTGCACGAGCGTGACCGAGTGGATAACATGCCGACTGTTGCACACAACGATTCAGTGCCGATCAACCAGCTCCTTCACAGGTAGGAGCCGAGTCAATGGAACCAATAGGCGTGATGCTTCAGCTCTTGGGGGAACGACTGCGCGGGTTCACTGTGACCTCCCCAAGCTCGTGGTCGGACGATTGGTGTCCACGTGTCCTCGAGAGATGCCCTTGCATTGAGGCGCTGGCGTTGGTTGGCGACGACGGCGATGTCACTAGAGAAGCTGTTGTCGCTTGGTACACCTCCGACGTCTGCACAGCGACGAGTCTGTCCGTCGATATGACTAAGGATGTTCCGGCTTTTCTCACCGCTCTCAGCGACGAAAATTTCCCGTTGGCAGCCCACGTTCGTGTTTTCCACATCACCGCACTGACTGTGGTGAGGCCATGGCAGTGGTGGACGCCGGACTACGCGCGTTAGCGAAGAACCGGCGCATGCACACCTTCAGTATGGAGATCATCGTGAATGAGGATGCGTTCGAAGAGCTGGATGTGGCATCCATCAATGCATCGTATCAAGCGTACAATGGCGAGCTGCTGCCCGTTCGCGCGAGCTCAGTCAGCCTTCGAGCCAAGGCAGCGTTTCTCAGCTTCCTGAGCAGCAGCGTTGGTTTTGGGGGATAGTGGCTGGACAGTGGCGTCGTCGCCAGTATCTTCGATTTTGCGGCCGTTTGCCGCACTCGCCTGGTGCATGTGGATATATCGCCCTGATGAGTTCCAAGTTGATTACTCCTCACACTCGAAACAATCAAGAGCCTATTAATCTACTTCAAGTACTTTTTATCGACCAAATGTATCCATCTCTCCACAATGCTTTCACCAATCGAAGCGACGGCCCAACAGCTCAAAGAGCTGCTCGTTGAATGGTGCATAAAACGCACGCAGCCGCTCCGCCGTCGCGGCGTCCACAGCGTCGTACTTGCGCGTATTCTTGCGGTCCGTGTCGGCCACGGCGTGCGGCGCCACGTCCAGAAACGCAAACGCGTCGTTGGCCACGCGCCGCGTGCCCTCCGGAGTCTTCATATCGTCCAGGTCCACGACCAGCAGCTGCTCGCGCGGAAACACGCGCAGCCACAGTGAGAGCTGCAGCGCGTAGAGCCCACGACCAACGTACGAGTGCGCACCGTGCGATTGCGGCAGCGCGTCGGCGTACTGCTGGAAGCAGTCGGCCGCGTGGTGCGAGACGCCGTCCAGCGGCGAGCGGTCCGGTGTCACGCCCGCCTGCGCCAGCAGCGCGAGGTCTTCGTCCACGACCTGCTCGAACGACTTGCCGCGCACGGGCGCGCGCATTGCGAGCTGCGCGGGCGTGCCACTGGCGTCGGCCGTCATTTGGAACTGCGAGAAGGCGCGCTTCACAGGGTTGCGCAGCATCACGATGAGCTTCATGTGCGGGTAGAGCAGGTGGAGCCGAGACGCGACGCGCTCGCCGTAGAGAAGGTAGCTGGGCGTCGACTCGCCGATCAGCTGTGGTGGTGACAGCACGCGCTCGGCGTGGTCGCACTGGAGCGACGCCAGGTACTTGGCGCTGTGATACGAACAGAGCATCAGTTAGTATCGGGAATGGCGCTAGATCCTACGTGCAGTCACGTACCGCATGTCGTCGAGCGAGTTCCCCTCGAGGTCGTTGCGCTTCTCGATGGCGTTTTCTTCCTCGTCCTCCGTCTCCACGTCCTCTGGGTGGCGACTGCTTCGCCGTGCGGCCGCGTAGCTCTTGAGAATCTTCTTGTAGAGCGCGTCGTCCTTGGCGGGCAGCGTGAACTGAAGCGCGGCATGCCAACTCCAGTCGAAAAAGTGGGGCTCGCGGCGCTTGCCTCGCAGCAGCTGCGGGTGCTGGCTCAGTAGCTCATAGAGCGACGTCGTGCCGCACTTTTGCGCGCCAAGAATGACCCAGTGCGGCGCAAACACGTCTCGCCGCAAGGCCGCGAGTAGCTCCCGCTTGGCATACGTGTCGACCAGTGCAAACATTTGCACGAGTGTCGGCCAGAGCTGTTCGCTGAGCGCCTGCTCATCGGCGTGACCGCGCAGCACGCGTTCCACGGTCTTGACAAAGTCCTTGGCGCTGATCTGCTCGATAAAGTAGTGGCGGCACGCCGTCACGACCTGCGCCGCCGCATCGCTGCCCACGCGATCGCGCAGCAGCTTGTCCACCTGCGCGTGGAGCTTGGCGGCCTGCTTCTTGTCGGTACTGTCGCTGGCAGCGTCGCTCGCAAAGAGCTCGACGCGGCCGCGCACTTGGCGGCAGACCTGCCCGGGCGTGAGCACGTGGCGCGTGAGCTTGGCCAGCAGCGCGGCGTCTTCGACGTAGTCGAAAATGAGGTGGATGCGGTAGCGCGCGCCCGGGTTCCAGACGCTGTGCTTGGCGGCGTTGTTGAGCTCGACGATCGTGCGCTCGTTGAAGGCGTACCGCTTCATGGACGACTCGAGCGGTCCGCTGTGGAACTCGACGTCGGCGAACGTCTCGATCGGCACGTGGACACGGTGCGTCTTGCTCACCCAGACGCCATTGTCGTGGTGCGGCGGGATCAGCGTAGCTCCTGGCAGACGCGCAAAGAGGCAGCGTACGACTTGGGACGGTGTGATGCCGATGCGCGCGAAGAGCGGCTCGAGATACGGGCGGTAGACGGCGTAGAAGGGCAGCTCCAAGACGGTTTCCAGCGGCGTGTCGGAGAAGAGGCACATGATGCTGTTGACGCCGAGCTTGTCGTGGAAGGGCCGCTGGAAGTGCACGTTGTGCTGCTGCTGGTACGCCTCGTGCCAGTGCGACTCGGGGAGCGACAGGATGTGGTCGCGCAGCGCCGAGATGTCGACGTCGTCGGCCAGAAGCGCCGCGCAAATGAGCTGCTCGTGGTCGCTCAGCGCGCGCATCTCGGTGGGCACGCGCTTGTGCGAGAGCGGCACGCACGCGCGGCGGGGCGGCGCCGGCGCCGGCTGCGGCGCGTTCCACGGGAAGCGCATCCCGAGCGAATAAGACGAATGGAGGAGCTGCTGGTCGCGTGGCCATGATGCGCGGCAGAATGATGGTCAAATGGATTATGTAAGATATGGAGCATACTATATATGAATCTGCTACATACGGTACAAAAGCAACGTGCTGGCGATGAGATCAACGCTTGGGTGCCGTCGCCGCGGCCTTCTTCTTGAGCGCCTTCTGGAGACTGCTGGCGGCGACGCTCGGAGCAGGCCGTGCGCTCTTGGTCCCGGCAGTCTGTGGTGACCGCGTGTTGTCACCTGTGGGTCCCGCCGCCGCGGCAACAGCAGCCCCTTCATCCGCGTCGCTGTCGGCGTCGCTGTCATCATCCGCTACTGCCGCCACCTCGTCATGTGCGTCGCTCTGCTTGTGGCGAAGCTTCTCAAGGACTCTGTGCTTTCCCGCGCTCGCCGTGTGCTTGGCTAGCAGCATGAACGTTCCAAACGGCTTGGCCTCTTCATCCACAGTGGTCTTCTGCGGCGACGGTGGCGCCGCCTCGTCACCCTCGGCGATCGAGTGGATCTCCCCGACTCCCGACTTCTCCGTCTCTTCTCCTTCCTCTTCTTTCGCGTGGCCGCTGCTCCTTCCCTTGCGCGGCGACCCGGGCAGTCGTAGACTTGGCACCACCAACTTCCGTGGCGACGTCGACGTCTTGTCCCTGTCCTTGTCATCGCGGCTCTTCTTCTTGACGACCATCTCGAGTGCGCGCTTCTTGGGCGAGTGCTTGCGGTTCTGCAGCACCGCAAACGCACCCGTGGGCATCGTGGCGTCTCCTCCTTCTCCTTCAGTACCTTGGTCGCCTTCATTGGCGGCTCCCGCCGCCGTCGCCGGCCTCGTCGCAGAGTGTCCGCGCTGCAGCAGCGGCGGCAGCTTGTTGACTTTGCCCAGCAGTCGGTACGACAGCGACTCACGCTTTTCACGGAGCTCGCGCAGGAGGTTCTGTCGCTTGACCACCACGCGTGCCTGCGGATCGGCCGTCGGGCCAAACCGCGACGACGAGCTCACGAATTCTTCCTTCGAGACGCACTCCTGTGTTTCCTCCGTCGCAGCTGCCTGGTCCTCTTGGTGGAGCACGCGCACGCGGTGCATGCCGTAGAGAAAGTGCTCAAAGTCGACGAGATCGGCGTACGCAGGATCGAATTCGTGAAGGAACGCGCGCACGCGCGCGGCGTCCACTCGAACGCCCAGTTGGTAGATCGACTGCGCGATGACCTGGTACGAGACGAGCCCAAGCCGCGCCGTGTCGGCGTCGTCAAAGAGCACGCGAAATGCATCGATCTCTTGCTTTGTGAAGCCCTCAATGGCCTGCGTGACCACGTGGCGGCGATGTGCGACGAGCCGGCGGTGGGAGACCTCGCGGCGGTCGCGTGCGTTCTCCAAGAAGCGGCGTCGCGCCAGCCGCGTGGCGAGCCGTCGCTGAATGCGCACAGCCGCGTTGAAGCGGATCCGCTCGTACAGGCTCAGTGAGGCGTAGTGCTGCGCGGCCCGTGCTTCCGGGCTGGCATGGATGCGCGTGAACGCCGCGCGGCCAAAGCGCAGTACGCGCGCGAGCAACGTTGTGTCCCACCACTGACGCAGCGTCGACCAAAGGATCTGGAGAAACACGACGAGCGGCTCGACGACGAAGAGATGAAAGCAGACGCCGACGGCCCACGCAGCGACGCAGCGCCAGGCCGTGGCAACGCCCAGCTCAAGCGAACGGAGAGTGATGATGTACAGCATGGCTGCGATCCACACAGCTGCCGCGGCAAACACGACCCGAGGAATCCACGCAGGGTAGGGCACACTGTGGGCAAGGGTCTTTTGCGCAGCCAGCGCGTCCCACCGGTTCGTCGTCAGTGACGACGCCACGATTTGGCCGTCGGGAAGCGTGACGTGTTTCGACGCCGCGTTGGCCCCCGTGTCGATAAGGGACTCGGCGGCGAGTTCGCTCACGACGTGCGGGGCAACATTGTCGAGGCTCGTGGCCAGCAGTTTTGACAGGATCTTGCCGCGTGCCGGCGCCGCGATCTTGACACCAACGACCTTTTCAAACGACTCGCGGACGTCACTTCCTGACGTCACGACGCGGAGCTTGAGCTTGGCGTCCTTGGAGATGGCCATGTCGTAGGCGAGAAACAGTGCGCTGGCAGCGAGCAGCACGAGCGCGACGCCGACGGCGGCCGCGACGTACGCGACGCGGTCGATCAGAGCGTGGAACTGCGCCAGCATAGCCGCGTAGCAGCCGGCGCGGTCACGGAGCTCGTCTTTCGACTCGAGAACCACCCGGCCATCGACGCGCACGGCCTCGTACTGGACCGTGACCACGGTTCCATCAGGACATGGACGCAGCGGAGCGTCGGTGGCGTCGCGCAGCCCGCAGCACTGCAGCTGCTGCTGGATGCGGTTGCGCAAGAAGCCCGACGTGTCACTCGCCCACGCGGCGCGGAGCTTGTTGGGGATACTGACGTTTGTATTGCGGATCGTCCAGTTGGTCGCGTCTTCGTCCAGGATCTGACTGGCCATGAACAGTCCGAGACAGAGAGCTGCCAGCAGCGCCACTGCCGCGACGACCACACAGACGAACCACCGCACGCTGCGGGTCGCGCCGCGCTGTTTCCGGTCAATCGCGAGCCATGCGAGCAGCGCCGTGGCCGCGAGCAGCACGCCAAAGCAAAGCGTCTCGCGAGGACCGTGGTCAAACGTGACGCCGTAGAACGAGTTGGTGATGCCAAGCAGCGCGAGCGCCATGTACGTCGCAAGTCCGCAGCCAAAGAGAAAGAGCAGCGCGCCGACAACGCAGAAGAGCGAGACCGTGAACCGCGTGAGCCACGCGTACCACCGCTCCTCGGTGGTCGCGTGGGACGGCGTCTCGACGGTTGGTGGAACCTGCACTGCTTGCTGGAGATCCGTGAATGGCTTGTCACGCCGCGAACGGAAGAGGCCCCGGAAGAGCAGCGCCTTTTCTTTGCGCTGTCGAGTGGCCGCGACCTCACTGGTCTCGTCGTCGCTGCGGTGGCGAACAGCCTCAAAGAGCGCGAGTGCGAGGCGTTGCACGGCAACGCCGAGGAGCCCACCATAGAGAAGGCCCATGCCGAGATACCCCCAGGCGTCCGGCTGCTGACAGGTCCTGAGTGCGTGGCGGTGGCAGCCGTGATTGGCAAACCACGCCGCAAACACGGCGAGTGTGGTAAGTACTCCGCACGCGACGCTCGTGACACGCTGCGCGCGCGTGAGCTTGCGGTCGAAGCGCGTGGCGAGGGAGAGCAGCGTGTGGGCCTTGCGCACGCGGCTCTTGTACGTACCCGTCGCGAACCGCACGCGACTCTCGATGACAAACCAGTTATGAGGCTTGATGCGCTGCAAGTGCTTGAGGAGCTTCAGACTGCACAGAAGGGTGAGAGTCTCGACGAGCGTCAGCGAGAGCACGAGGGCAAAAACCCATGCGAGCGACGCGCCGATCTGGGTCTCTAGTGCGTGGCGACATCCGCGTGCGGCGGCAAGCGAGCAGACAAAGCCGGCCGCAGCGCGGTCAAAGACAAGACCTTTGCCCTTGACGACCACGGGGTCATTAAACCCACAGCACTGGAACTCGAGCGAGACGCGGTGCTGCGTGAGTGGCGCGAGTGTGTCCCACTGGCGACTGAGGTACGCGCCGAGATGCCCCTGCCAGTCGGCGCCGCCAAAATGGGATGCGTACGCGCTCAGCCCGACGCAGAGCCAGCCGCAGAGAATGAGAAAGCTCCGCCCCAGCGACTGCAGGAAAATGCGGTGCACGGTCGACTGGAGGACGCCTTGGAACGTGTAGACACTGAGACACGCGACGCATGCTGCATAGAGAAAGAATGCCACGCCCACCGATTGTGGGAATACGAGCTGCAGAGCCGCCGAGCTGAACAGCGACCAGTGCGACGCGACGTCGAGACCGAGAAAGAACGATGCGAGCGCGACAACGAGCGACGAGCCACAGAGCACGAGAAGGAGCGTCCGCGCGATTGCGATGCTCCACGAAAGCGGAGGAGACAAAGGAGAAGACGTCTCGGGTCGCCACATGAGGCCGCCGACCGAGGCGGTGACCGCACACACGCCCGCGAGTAACGTGACAGCCAATTGAAACGTGCGAGCGGCGACGCCTTGCGCATAGGTCTTGAGGCGCGGTGCGCAGGGATCGGTCGCCTCTGTCGGGCACACGACCTGCGTGAGCCGCCGCGGTGTCGAAAGCTGAACACTGAGCTGCCGTCGTTGGCGCGTGGAAGGCGTGGGCGTAGCGGCGTACGCTTCTGCCTCGACCATGCCGCTGTCGAACCTCCACGCCGAACGCTCGCCAGCACCGGTGAAAACGGTCGTACCATTCACCCGCACGATCTTGTCGTACCCGCAGCACGCGAGAACGTTTTGTAGAAACACGCGCGTCGTTCTCGGTGGTGTCGCAAGCCACAGGGACTCTAGCTTCTCGTCGAGCGCCTCGTCGTTCAATGGGACGTGGGTCCAACGATACGCAAAACCCGCGAGCCCAAATGCGGCCACAAAGACGGCGGCACTCACCCCCACAAGCACTAGCGCAAGCCGACGGCGGCGGCGAAGATGATGGGGCGTCCAGACGACGGCGATGCCGAGTAGACCAAAGAGCGAGATGGTTGTGCCAGCGACGAGCAAATAGACTGCCACGTGGCGGTCAAAGACGCGCAGCAGGACCGAAAAATGGAGCACGTTGATCTGGTACAGCACGTCGATACCAGCGCCGACGATCACGAGACCGAACACGCCAGCGACAACGCTACTGACGACCAAGACGACCAGGCTGATGTGGTAGACCAGCGCGTGGGTAAAGGACGCGAGCACAAACGGCGGGTCTGTGGCAACAATTGTGGACGCGTCGAGCGGCGTGATGCGTGGGGTATAGCGCTTCAGTCGGACACTGGCAACGATTGCGAAGGCCAACACGACAGCCTGGATCCATGTGAAGACTTGAAGGCGGCGACTCAATAGTCCGAGCTCATGGTGGAGTACGGTGAGTACCCTATTGCGACACGTCGGTATCTCCGTTGCCGTCACGCAAGCGCCCTCTGCTTGGGAAGCGAATCCACAGCACTCGAGCGAAGTCTCGACATGCACGAGCGTCTCCCGTGATAGTCGCAGGTACTTGGCATGGACGACATCGACAACGCTGGGGTCAAGTAGCCAGTGGTCGTAGAAGCGATCCACCACTACACAAAATGCAATACTGATCAACAAACAGGTCGTTGCCAGTGCCGCAAAGGATTGGAGCCGTGCTGCGTCACCCCCGCGGACTGCCAATAACCCTTGTAGTAGCACGGCCGCGTATACGACGGAGATGACAGCGTGGGCGACGCCAATTTCGACACCGAGAAGCCCAGCGATCAGCGCGTTGCTGAGAATGTGGAGCTGAGCGAGCAAATCAATCCCCATAAAGAGTGTGGCCGCCATGAGACCGAGCAGACACCGCAGAATGGAGGGACACGAGCACAGCAGCATGACGTCCAGATCAGACAACGGAGCGAAGGTTGTGGTGCTATCCATCAACTGACTGATGCGGAGATGACGCCATGAGCGGATAGTCTGCGTGAGCAGCACAGCGGCAACTTGGACGAGGAATGCGATCTCCAAGAACACAAATGAGGTGTCAAATAGAGCATAGGCGTGGGCTTCGATGACTTTCACGCATGTGCGCGGAGCCTCCGAGTCCAGCGCTTCTTCCGGACAGCCCGTTAGGGATTGCGCGATGGACGTGAAGCCGCAGCAGCCGTACGCTGTCTGGATCTCGTCCTGGATGGACGGGAGCAATGCATCCCAACGGGACCGCAACGTGTCGAGACCGGCCAGTGGTAGTTGCTCGAGATCGTTGAGGTATCGGACCGCGAGCAAGACGAATAGAAGTTCTCCGAGCAGACAGAACGATAAAAGTGATGCGTACGCCGATCGAGCGATCCGAGAAGACGAATCAGCGCGATCTTTGGCGAGAACTACACCCCATAATCCCAGAAGACCAAGCCCACCGCCAAAGGCGAGCAGCACGAGACCAAGGGGTTTGCCGTAGAGAAACAGCACGAGCTGCTCAGCCGTGCTGTTGCCCAGCACAAAGTAAAAATCGATCCCCACAAACGCCGCAACCACGCCAACAATGACGAGCACGACGTTGGCGACCCTCAAGAGCCACGTGAGCCTGCCGTACTGTCTTTCCAATCGCTCGCTCGACCCGAATAATATGCGCGTCTCATTCGGGAGGTGGGCACTGCCGTCCTCTACCATACGCGTGAGCTCTTCCGATTCGATCGCTCCTCCACTGATCAGGTGGGTGGCAGACGTCGCCGCTGTAATCGCACTCGCTTCGGCCTTTGCCGTGGGCTGCTGAGCTTCCCGTTTCGCCATGAACGATGCAAAGTCCTCTACCGCTTCCGCGTTGTCCATTGTCGCCTGCGCGCGTGCCTTCAGCTCCGTCCACTTGGACCGATTAAGGTTGCTGATCGTCTTGTCCTTGTCTCTTTGGTTGTCCACCGTGTCCAAGTACTGTCCGTACTTGCCACCGACGAGCAGCAGTGCGACTACCACGACCATCGCTATTGGTCCGACGACCGATGGCTCGTCATTGCGGTACAGCTCGCGGGAAAGCGCGTAAAAGTCGAGCCGTTCCTCGAGTGTCACGAGCACTTCGAGCCCGGGCGCACCACGAAGCTCACTGCAATAGCACACCGTGTGATTGACTGAGCTCTGCGTCTCGTCCTTGACGCAGACGTCGCGTTCCCATAGTCCGCGTTTGGAATTCCAAGACCTGCAGCCCGTCGTAAAGTTGCGCTGTTCAACCGCCGAGAGGAACCGCGTATGCGGTAGTGAGAGCGTGACCAGCGGCCTCCACTGCGCCGAGTCTGAAGATGAGGGGGCGAGCCGACGTATCGTCGTCGGTTTACCTGCTGCAGCGTCTTTGGCAATAGCCTGGCTCACGCAGAAGCTGTCACTCGAAAGCGCAAGGGGAGCAACCTCACCATTCGTTTTGCCCGCGAGTGCTGCGATCAGTGCTGCATTGCTGTGGGCCGTCACGATCGTCGCGCTAGAGATCATGCGTGCTTCCTCGAGTAAGCATTGCGGATGCGTCGCTCCACGCAACTCAAAGGCATTGAGAAAGAGGTCGGAGCTGTCGCCCGAGGCGACGAGACACGCGATCGCTGCTCGGGTGAGGTTCACACTGAACGTCGAGGGCGGTGAGAGAGTGAGCCGACCGCCTGCACCAGCAGTCGTTGTAATCTTTCCCGACGATAGCTGGGCTGGTACTTCGCCGGGCAATAAATCCTGGCTTGCGATCGCGGCGAGCGACTGGAGTGTCGCGAGCAGTTGCTGAAACGATTGTTTTGCACTCGTTGTTTCGTTACCACACGAGGTGACTGCTGTGCTAGCGTTTGCTGAAGGCGAATTTCCATCAAGCCGCCGACGACTGCGAGATGCTGGCGTTGGTGTGGCCGTATCACTAGCAGAGGCACTTTCAGACACCGCAAGCACTGTCGAGAGCGATTTCACCAGCGTCGACGCGGTCGAGTCAAAGAACTCGGCGGGGTCCTGCAACGCAAACCCGTTCTGCGCGATGGTACTCGTGAGACTCGTGACCTGCGCGAGCCCATCCGTGTCGAACGCGGCCGAAGAAGACTGCATCAGTGTGTTCACGACCATCGCTTGCTGCGAAAGGCCAGACGACGATGGCTCCGACGACTGCACGGCGCCGCTCGCGAGCGATGACAGAATCGCAGTGTTAAGCATTCGCAGTTCTTGGACTGTGAACTGGCACAAAGGACCCATGAACGTGGCCTCACAAACACACATGAGCGTCTTCAAATCACACGTGCCGTGGCCCGAACAGACACCACTAGATGAGCCCGCGCCAGGACACTCGGTTGGGGAAATAGCGTCGCCCATGGCTCGCTGAATCACGAGCGCCACCGAGAACAGGGTCTTGGCTTGGGTGGCGCCGTCAGTAGAGCTCTGGTTCGATAGCAGTAACGACGCAAACGCCACGGGCTGGGTTGAGGCCTGCTCAGGCATGCGTACAGTAATGGCATCAAACGCGATGGACGCGCTGCCCATTGCATCAGTGATGAACGCCACGACTGTCATGGCTGCGCTGTCGACTCCAGCTTCGGGTGGGAGCATCGTCACGCTCGCGCTTGGCAGGAGCTGGTCCGTCACGAGAGGGAGCATTCGCTGGCGGATCAGCGTCGTGTTCATAGCGAGGGCTGTAAATGTCGCAGTGGGTAGCACGCCAAAGGAGTACCGCAGCGGCAGGTCTTGGATGTCGTCAGTCCACTGCAGACACTCGAGCGAGAAGACATCGACCATTGCGGCGCCGGCACGAGGCAAGATCTGAAACTGCCCCGGTGACGGCGGCGCGTTCACTTCAAAACTGATGACGCCAAACCCCCTATTGCCGTTAATGTCGACCGCGAGCAGGCGCAGCACGTACCGCTGACCGGGCGTCAATGCATTCCGCCGGATTGCGTTGGTTGGACTTGTCAGGGGCATGGTGAACGCGTCGTGGCTTGTGCTATTGGACCCTTCGTCCGGGAGACCGAGATCCCCCTGGTCTTCAAGCCAGAGGGCTGTGTACGGGTAAGTTGATTTGACGACAGCGTTGAGCGTGAGCCGGCTGGACGGGTTGAGCCGTGTCGCCGATGCTTCGATGGTTACCTCGGGCACGCTGCCAGCGGTCGTCCACACCAGCATCTGAACCGATGCGGTACGCACCGCCTTACCGGCCTTGCGGACCGTCAAGGAAAAGCGAAGCGTACGCTCCGGCGCGAGGGTGAACGGCTCGACGGTCAGTGTGGGGAGAGACGACGCTGTCGGCAAACTCACTGCTGCGCGTGACGGAGACGAGGCGTTTGTGCAGCGTACTAATGAGCTCGCTGCGATGGTTTCGTTAGTCCAATCTTCGCACTGCCACGTGTACTCGAGCGGTTCAGCCTCCGCATCTGGGTCGATAGATTGCGAACCGTTGAGTACGAGCGTGTCTTTTTCACCGATTGAACGATTGCCTCCAGTGACCAGCGCCACAAGCGGGCTACTAATGACACGCACAGTGAAGAACGCGCTCGTAGTTGCGGCCTGCGGTACCGACGCGTCGACACGAAACAAGTAAGTCTTGCCGGCCTGCAGCTGCGCCCGTGGGACGCGAAAGAGACGCGGATCTCTAGCAGTGTTTGTCGCGTTAAGATTTACGACAACTGGTGATCCGCCTACTTCTGTGTCCGCGACGGTCGCAAACCACCGAAACGACAGTTGGGCACCCGCCAGTAGTGGACAGCTCAGTGTAGCATCGACCTGGAGCACGATGGGTTGCGTAGACTCACCCCGTGAGATCTGCAGCGTGTTCTCGCCCACAGCAAACACAGCTGGACTTGGCAGCTTGCCCACCTTGACCAATTGGATGCCTGTGGACTGTTGATTAAACGCGTTCGTGAGCGATAACCCCACGACGTACGACGTGTCCGCAAGCAGCAGTGAGCTATTGAGCTGGATTTGCAGCATACCGGTGGTGGATGACGCCGTCGCCACCGATCGGACGTAGCAAAGCGACCGAAGCTGCTCGACGGTCGTGATGAACAAAGACAGTTGACTAGTGAGATCGGCCTTGTCCAGTGGTGCGAATTTCTCGTATTTGATACAGAGTGCGTTGAGTGCCTCGTACAGTGATCGGCTCGTTTCAACCCACGCATCGTTGGTCACCGAGGCCGCTACCAGCGCTGTCCTTGGAAGCACGACCCACCACAGATCCTTAAATGCACGGCCCACAGATCCCGACGACAGTGATGCATCGACACGCCACGTGCCGCAGGTACCGACTTGCTCAGGGACGTTCATCACGATCTTGGGTCGCGGAATCGCAGCAGGATTGACGCTGATCGTGATGGTCGCCTGGGTGTATGCGCGGCTGGTATGGCGAGCACGCAACACGTTTGATGACTGGCAAACTTGGTTTACAAATGACGCGCACTCGTACAATAGGAGTACGTCACTGGGAAGGACTGTCGCTCCGACTCCAAGCGTCACGGCAAGCTGCTTAAGATCGGATTGCCATGCACACGAGGCGCCCGTACCTAGAGCCACCAGTGATGACGAGAGGACTAATGAGCACGCGAAACTGGAGAACCTCAGTGTATACGAGGACCCTGACGACGCCATACGGACGAGCATCGTGTCGGCGTGGTACACAGGTGAGTCGAATGCAATCAGCACGCGGGTGCCGGCCGAGTCAAACAGCGCCGAGACGGGTAGCGGTGGCGGAATGGCCTCGTGGTCGCTGATGATCACGGGCACATCGACAATGCCTCGTGAAGAATTCGAGATGTTGTACTTGGCGTCGGCACTTTCAACGCGGTGCGTGATCGCCGAGAACTGAGTTGGGTCCTCTGGGATCTGATCGTCAATGCCAAACACCGTGATGACGCGGGGTTTGAACCAGTCCAGCGGTGTGAACACGAGCAGCATCTTGCCAGTAGGAATGGACGACAGGCGAGCGTCGCTTGACAGCGCCGTGCCCACCTGCACGGTGTCGAAGGGATCAATCGCCGTGTCGACGCTCACGAGCAGCTCGATGCGCGGTTTCACGGTGACGACGACGTTCTCATGCGGCTCGGAGTTCAATACGATCGTGTATGAGTCGTTGAAGCCGCCCTCAGCAACGTGCAGGCGCGACTTTGTTGTAGTGTTGGATACTGCGAGCGAGATGTTGACGAACGACTGGTCATTGTCGGCAATCGATAGCGTGAGACGCTTGGTAGGGTAATCGCTGATGGCGTACAACGGGTCTCGACTGCTGGACGCGTGGGTGATCGTCGCTGCATGGATCGGCGTTTCCTCGAGCGCATCGTCAAACGCCAGAAACGATACGTTCTGCCATTGGCTCCAATTGCCGGCACCGAAGTATATCGCGGTTGTAAGCACACTAGCGTTGCAGACACGCTCAGACGTCGCGGGCCGCACGTAGCAATTGTTGGCGCCACTTGGTGAGACCACGACTGGAAACCAAGGTTCAGACGTGAGGCGTACTTTGTAGGTGTACGGCCGCGTACGCTCTCGCACGGCCATGGTGGCATTGGAGAGCTCTATGTTCGCGAGATCGTTGTCTCGAATCCACACGCGCACGCTGGCAAGGTTCTTGAGATTCGCATAGATCACATCGTTTGTCGTGAGCGTGTGAACCATCACACTAGATGAGTCGAGCGGGTCTTGCGTGTCGTCGTTTACCGCGGCGACTCGTACGGTTTGTGGTTGGTTCGTTCCAGTTGAGCCAAGTGAAGACCAGCCGCGAGGGGGAAGTTGACGCGTAGTTCCCCTTGGTCCCGACATTTTGAATCTCGACCGTGACTTTTGCAAACGGCTCCGAGCCCAGCACAACGTCGTATAGATCTTCGTCCCCGCCTTCTGTGACGTTCACAGTGGCCTTGCTCACAAAAAAGGCTGAGTTGTCGTTGTCCGCGACTGTCACGAAAATCTTGGGAATGTTTGGAAGCTGGTGGTACTTGAAATCGTCACTGTAGGACACATGGGAGATGCCCGTGTCGTGGAAATCAAACTCGTCCAGGTTGTCGTCGGTAGCTTTGACAACCACACGTTGAGGCACGTTCCAGTTGCGCGGCGTGAAAACAAATGTGTCGACTGGAAGCGTCACATTGCAGTGGCCAAAGCGGTAGCACTTTGTATCAGCACTGTCGAGCCAAGGGAGAACAACAATTTTGACGTCATACAGTGGCTCAGTAGTCAGCTGCAGCTCATAATAGGCGACGACGGACCCGTCTTCACTCACGTCGAGGTGCGATTCCGAGACCAGCACTTTGACAACGTCATCGTTTTCAACTGCCACGCGGATCTGCTTGAGCGGCAACGCCGAGTAGATGAGGTCGTCGCTGAATACTGTGTGCGTAACGTTGGAGTACGTGGTGTTACCGTTCCGAATCGTTGCCTCATCGATGAAATCGTCCACGGGCGTGAGAAGCACTTGCTGCGGCGTGCACCAGTCGCGTGGCGTGAACACGATCCACGGGTTCTCGACTGTATAGTTGCAAAGATAGCGTTCTTGGATGGTCACATTCGCCAAATCGTAGACGCAGAATCCTCGAAGTCCGAACGGATCGGTCTTGTCGGGCTGGAAGCGAGCCATGGGGATCGCACTGCAGCGTGGCGTGCCTGACGCGTCCCGTTCCGACGGCACGACAAGCGGCTCGATGAGCTGCGTGACCAGCGATGTGTCAATCGTGATCCGTAAGTCTTGGAACCGCACGTAATCTTCAATGGCCCACTCGAGACGCCACGTGTACCCACCGTCCAAGTAAGGTCCTTCCCGGAATACTCGCACACCTTTGTCAAACTTCATACCACGACTTAGCTTCGTCTCAGGATCGTATTCCGCCTCGCGATTTGATCGCACAAAGCGGATCGCTTCCAACGCTTGGTCCATGCCCGGCGCGCTCACATTCACTGGGAGGTTCCAAGTCTTGCCCGTATGGGTGATTTTCGTCTCTGGATCCACGAGCTCCAATACGAGTGAGAAGAAGCCGCTCAGATATGTGCCGTTCGCTACGGTTCTCGCTGCTATCGCGGCGCCAGCACCTCGAAGTGTGTCGTTGTTGCCGTACACTTGAATGGGCGGCAGATTCCCGGCGCTGTCAACATAGCTGATTGTCCAGGTGTATCCTTCGCAGACGCCAAAAGCATCGCAGTCGAGCCCGACGCGAGTCACATTTGCACACTCCGTGACCTTAAGCAAGGCGAGCCTGTGCGCCAGCGTTTTGGCAGAGACGTTGAATGGGATACCAGTCGTGTTCAGCTTGTCGAGCACGACTGTGTACACACGCTGCGAGACAGGGTTGGTCTTGGTGATGGTGCCACCCATTTCGACGCTGAATGTGCCACCAAGCGAGACACCATCCACCACATTGGTCGTCTGTAAACCGACGCCCTTGCCCGTCATATTGAGGGATGTCGCTTGCAGCATCGTGAGGTTCCCATTATTGTTCAGAAAGCCAATCGTCCAGTCCATGCCGCCTTCGGGCGTGAGCTGTCGGCGGGAAACGCTAACGTTTCCAAGACCATGGAGCCGGGCCAACTCATCCGCCATCAGCTCGGCAGTTGCATTCCACGGTAGCGCAGAGGTCTCTGTTGGCTTGACCGTCGCGTTCACCGATGTGTTGACGTACGGACTGTAGTACTGCACGACAAAGAAGCCGCCGATTTGCACAGGGGCCTGCACTTCGGTGACGGCGACTTGAATGTCGGAAGCCAACGCCGCCACCGCTGCCACAAGACCATTTTGTGCAACTCGTAGTATGTCGTACCCATCCACGCTCGTGAACGTGACGGCAAAAATAAGGCCGTAGACTGGCGGCGTATTAGAAACGATCTGACGAGACGAGATTGCTGTGTACACCGTGTCCATATCGCGCAGCACCCCTTCAATATCACTCTTCGTGGCAAGCAGCGGAAATGATGCGACCGATGTCTTACTGCTCTTTCCATATTGAAGCACGACCATTCCTGACGGTGTGGCCGAAGCTGAAACGCGTTTGGCAGTCAGCGAGCCCTCGAATGGGGTGTCGGCAGCGACCGTGAGCAGTGGGAACGTGAGATCATCTGCGACATATCTCAGAAACGTCACCTGCCAACGTAGCACTGAGTCAGTGTCGTACCGCAGCTCACGACTGACGCGGACGACACTGGTGGTGCTCGAGCGGCCGAGAATCAGTGCGTTGACGGCGGTCTCGACCTCCAGCGCTGAGGCAAACCCATCGAGCGACGACGTCTGCGTACTTTTGCCCGAGACGCCAATCTTAAAAGACTTGATGTACATGCTCGCACTCGTGACCGCCATCGCCGACGTGAAGCGCGCCTTAAAAGCGCTGCTGAAGGCAAACTCGATCAGTTGAATGTCTGGCGCGAACCCGCCAATCACTTGGATGCTGTAGACGTGGTCGACGTGGTCCGAATACGTTGCGATGCGCTGGACTTCCATGACGCGGGGGCGAGGCAAGGTCAAAGCGATCTCGTGGATCTCCCGCGGCGATTTAGAAGCGAGCCGCACACTACTCACAGTTTGCTGCCGTGGTAACCCGCAGTCTTTCTCATCGAACGGATAGCCGCAGGGGCGGTAGCATGACCCATCTGCCTCATTACTCATCGCGATCGTGACGTTGGCCCACGGTTCCGTAAGCAGCGACAATGCGTACTGCGTGCCGCTTGACTCTTTCTCTTTCATGGCCACCGTGAGTGTCGAGTAGGAGATCATAGTGTCGTCATTGTCTTCAATCACAACCACAATGTCAGGCAAGAACAGGGCGTCGTAGGTTGGATCGAGGGAGTGTGAGGTCGCCTTGATGGTCGACAAGTGGACGTCAGCCTCGTCGAGCAAATCGTCAACCGCAAGAACACGCACGGTCTGCGGGAAGCTCCAGTTCGTTGGCGTGAAGACCAGCGCCGTAGGCGAGACTGTGAGGTTGCAAAGCTTCGTGCCTGCTGACCCTCCACCGCATGAGAAATCGGCAGTAGTCGCTCGCAAGGATGGACATGCCGGCGTTGCGAGACAGTCTCGGTAGCAATCGCTCTGTGTGTTGAGCAGTACCAACACGTCGCTCTTGGGCGCTGAAAGCAAGAGGATCTGGTAGTCGTTGCCCTTGCCTTGTTCCGACACCACCAGCGAACTTGTCGAGAACTGTATTCCAGAAATAGTCGCGTCTTCAATAACAATATCGACCGTACGAACAGCAAGTGCTTCGCTGTATGGGTGTCGGGCCACCACCACCGTTTGGACAAGTTGCATTGTCCAGTTGGTGTTAATTTCATCCAGCTTGGCTTGCTTTGGAGCAACAAATGCCGCCGCCTCGGCCGTGTACACGGCAGCCCGATCGAACACGTTCACGGCACCTCGGTACTGCTTCCACTTGTCCGCATCCGCACCAACGAGGTCTTCTGTAGAGACAGTGGACTGCACTTGATATGTTGGAAGACTCGACACGGTGTGACCAACACTCGTGTGGTGCAAACCTTCGTAGAGCTGATCGTCAGTTGCCAAGACGAAAATATTTTGTGGCACGTTCCAGTTCTCGGGTGTAAAATACACGACCCGAGGCAGCGCCGTGACATTACACAGCCCAAACGTGTAGCACGCAGTCTCGGCATTCACATCCACGGTCACTAGCGTCGATGGCTTGGATGCTAGACGGAGTGCGTACGAATTATGGCGTGGTCCAAAGGTGCCACGGTAGAAAAAGTCGTAGAAATGATCCAGCAGTTGGCGATCCGTGAGCACATCGACGTACCACGCAACACTTGCAGCGTGGCCCACAATCCCCGTGCTGGAAGTAGAGAAGGCGCCGATCTGTATGATTTTGTGGCGGGCACTCAGCAGAGGAAGACTGCAGGTCGCATTACTAGAGGCCAGTGTCACGACGTCTTGCAGCAACGACCCCGCTGTTTTGTAGCGAACCGAGAGCGACATCCGCGCATTGCTCGGATCGTACGACGCTACGACATGGTACCATCGGCCGACCGAGTCAAACACTTGACTAGTTGGTGGTAGTTTCGTGGCGCAGAATCCGCCCGAACGAGGATCTCGTACAGTGAACACACCCTTTGGCGCCTGCGTATTCCACTGGATGTCGGCGATCACAGCCTTGGTTTGCGTCGCTAGAGTCACAAGCGTTGCAAAGGCAGGTGCTGCACTCGTGAAGCGGATCCAAATCTCGACGGTAAACGCGCTCATCGCAGGCTGCACAGCGACCGCATTCGAGAAGAACGTTTGCTCGAGGTCATCGTCAATCTCCAGTACCTTGTTCGCAGACGGTGAGCTCAATTCAATCAAGCTTGCGGTACGCGTGGCAGAGATGGCGGCGCGCGGTTCCGTCGTATCGAAGGACCAGAGCATGACGGGGTTGTCGCGTAGGAGCATCGAGCGCGTCTCATGTTGCGAGAGCGGCAGCCTCGTCGTCGGCACCAATGACGGCACACCAAACATCACGATGTCGTTGAAGTCACTAAACACGAGAGCATCGGCGGTAGATGTTCGACGAGACGACCGGCATGCTGCGTCGTCGCATGCGTACGTCTCACACGCGGCGGAGGAAGACGATGTCGAGAGCGTCCCCAGTGCCGTTAATGAGCACCCCGTGGATGTGGGAGTAGCCAACGCTGCTTCTGCTTTTGCGGATCTGAGACCGTCAAGGGTCAGACCGCGCGCCGACACGGACACCGCACTGACGCCACGCCGCTTCCGCACGTGTCAATGTTCGCCTGCACGTCGATCAGTCCAAGTCGCACGGGGTAAGCCAGCTTGAGAACGATCCATTCGCGGTACGACGCCTGAGCGGCGATGTAACAGTCTGACGTCGTGACACTTGTTAGTGCCGACGCCGATCCGGAACCGACCGTAGCCCGCTGAGAACTAACACTGTGAATTGAATACGCGATCGGAACTGCAAGTGAAGAGGCCATGGCGTCGTCCGTCGGGGCGAACAGTTGAATACTAGAAAGTGCGAGCGGGGCGTCACCCTTCCCACGCAAGTCCACGAGCAAGAACTGTGGCGTCGTCGATGGGTTCCAACGCGTCACAACGACTTCATTCAGCATTAGTCGAACATTCGCACCCGGACGCTTGACCGTCACGAAGCGGGCTTTGGCAAACACATCGGTCCATGCTATCGAGACGACACCTCCGGCACAGGAGAACGACAGTGTCTTGGTGGCAGTCGCAATGCCGCTGGTCAGTGATGTATCAGAAAGGGCAACTTGAAACGTTTGCTGAAACGGGTCCTCCAGTTGGAGCAGTGGGTCCATTTTGCTGAACGACACGAGGTCGCTCGCCCAACTTGGCGCCTTCAACAAGGCATCGGAAGAGGAACCGCAGTACCCACGACCACCACTCTGGCCCACGAACGGGAAAAGCTCAATGCGAGCAATTGGTGTCATATCACCCAAGTCGACCTCCCACCACGGGTCAGTTTGTGCCTCAGTGCGCGTACTCCCAGCCATCGTCGCTGCGTTCTCATTCGAGTTGTCTATCCGTACCAATGGGTCCCAACTGCTCTTTTGCTGACCGTCGACCGCCAAAGCACTCGTCGCATGGGCGGGCTCAGTCGAGCTTTGCTGTGTGCGCATGCCGCGAGCAACATTCTCATCGTCCGACTGGCGGATAGACTGCAGAAGGCGCCACGAGTTGCTCCGTAAACGCCCGTTCCAGTCCATCTTGAGTCGCGAGCGCAAGCCAGCACTGTTGGCTGTCGGCGTCAAAGCGATGTGAGGGTCATATGCCTCAACTTCCTTGAGCTTGAGGGACCCCGCGCCTTCCCGGTACAACCGCAACGATCTCACACCGGCGTTGAGCACTGTAATGACGAGTGCCTTGCAAATTGGTATTCGCTGGACGAGCGGACACGCAGCTGGACAGCCAAACACCGTCGCGTCCGACAGCGTAAGTTTCTTACCGTCGAGAGGCACAAGCGTCGCAACAACTACAACCACGAGTGGCGACTCGACGACGTTTGCGGTGGTCAGTTCCGGGGGCAGAAAGATCGCAAGTGATCCCAGCCGCGTCAGTCCAGGCAGTGTGACCTCCCACCACGGCTCACTCTCTTCATTCGTCGACGCCATATCGTCTCGGTTGCCATTCAGTGCAAGCGACGCGGTTGGTGCGGTTGAGCTACTTTGTGTTACACTTCCGCCAAGCAGTCGATTGGGAAAGGCGTACCCGATTGAGAGTGTCGGACGCAGCGCTCGTTCAAACAGTGACGAACAGAGTTGCGTGGTTACCGAAGTGGCCACGCCACCCGCGTCGCCGGGGCTCGTGGAGCCTAGCACTTGTATCCTCAGCGACACGACTGGTAGGCGTGTCGGTAGAAGCATTTTCACGAGGGGCGTGACGTCGATCGACACGAAGCGCTGCCTTGTTAGTAGCGCAGACACCCGGATCGTGTGGGAATTGTCGCGTAAGAATTTAACAATAGCTGGGTCGACTGAGCCACTGCTGACGCCACTGCTTGACCACGCATTGTCAACAACCGAGACTTGAAGGTCAAACATAGTATCGAAAGCCGTGGAGGACGATGACTTTTCATCAGCTGCACTCGATGCATTGATCACCTTGAACGGAGTCTCGTACATGCGCAATCGGGCAAATGCAAATTCGGGCCGCGTGTCGCCTTCGTGGCGCTCGGGCAAATGGAACTTCATGAACGTTACAGAGTCCTTCTCAAAGACGAGCACGCTGCTGAGTGCTGCCCCCGCACCCAACGCTGATCCACCCGATGCACGTTTGGTCAACGAAATCTCACTGAAAGCAAACGACCGGACGAGATCGCCGACCCAATTGTCGTCCGAGTCATCCGACTCTCGGGTCTTGACTTGATTGAATGGCTGTGTTTCGCTCACAATGACGCCCGCGGTATCATCATCTTGAACTAGAACGTTGATGAGCCTATGCTGCGGTGAGTGTATGACGCGCGGCAAGTAGTTGTATGGCAGCGCCAACGCTTCTGGGACGTTGCTCCACCGTGGAAACAACGAAGCCATTGAAGGCGACGCTCCCTGGAACCAGAATGCTGTACTCTTGTCACTGTAACCGAACGACGTGTCTTGGACGCGGTGGGTGACCACCGAATACGTTATCTCAGGCTCTGCCAGCTGGTCGTTCGCGGCGCGAATGGTGATCCACTGCGGCACGAACCAATCTGCACTTGTAAAGGTCACATACCCAGGTGAGATCGATAGCTGCGAATTGCCGACGATCGCGAGGCTCACATTTGGGAGTGGCTTCTCCGTCGATGGTGAGTAGATCGACGACGCAAGAGCCTTGAAGTCACCCCATATCCCACAAATGTCGGAATCACGAACGGAGCAATACGATCTCCGTACGATTGGCTGAGCTCGAGACGGTGGGGCATTGAGCACGATCGAATACCGAGCGATAGCATCACTGGCAATTGGATCTTCCGTCTCGCGCACTTGCAGTACTCGTGCAGAAAGAGTGACTCCGGGGTCGTTGTCCCAAATGCTGATATTTATACCGCTGCTGCCCGGCCGGTATGACGCCATGCCGCACTGCCATAGATGCCGCTCGCTAACACTTCCGCCAAACATCTTGAGCGTCGCATTTAGCACCCTCGAGAACGACCCGTCAGGCCAGCTCTGTGACGCCCAGTCGTGCGTCACGAGACGATCGAGCCCACTGCAAACCGCTTGCAACGAAGCGCGAAAATTGGTGTGCAGCTGGATCGCCTGGCCGAGATTGAGAAGGCCTAGAAAGCTTAGCACAAATCCTCGAAGCCTCGGTGGCGGGTAGCGGAACGGGTATGTCGCGCTGATATTGGTGGCGGAAGAAACACGGGCGCTATCGTCTACTTGGTCAGCGAGCAGATATCGTATGGCATCGTACGACAGTGTTTCATCACCACTCGCAGTTGTCGCAGTTGAAGCGAGCAACTGCTTCGCACCAAAACGCGACGTGGGGATTGCGTCTGTTGCTTTCTCGGCGATGCATGCACCATTTCCCAGTCGCCCGATACAGTGTGGAGCCGTGAGATCGCACACGCGAATGTGTTCCTTGGTCTTCTCGTCGGCGAGGCATTTTGCAGGGTCCTGCGGATCACATCGCGGAACGTTGTAGCATTTTGGACGTCCCGTACGGTACCGGCGATCGTCACTATCGCTGTAGTGAAGTAAGCGGCCGCCAAAGTGGAGTCCGCCAAGTTCATTTTCAGACAACTCGTCATCGACCGCCATCACGGTGACCACCTGCGATATATTCCAAGTTGACGGTTCGAACTTGAGGATGCTTGGTGTCGCGAGGGCTTGTGACGCATGAAGAGACACGATGGTCACTGTGACAGGATACCAAGGCCGTGAACAAAGCACCACCTCATAGGTATCGGTGAGGCCTCCTTCGCCGATAAACATGTGACGACGCGAGAGCTGGATACCAGACACGTCGTTGTCGTCGATTTGCATGGTGATGGTTCGGCCGTACAAGAATGGGGTGTTGGCACCATTGTAAACCGGATCTCGACTGGTCGACGTATGCGTGATGACGGCATAGTGGACGCCTTCAGCGATAGCGTCATCGACTGCAACCACGTGCACGAGCTGCTCACGATTCCAGTTCGCAGGCGTAAACACGAGGGTTCGGTCGATAGTTGCAGACGAGACAAACGAAACTTGCTGCACGAGCTTTCCATCATCACCAGGATCCGGTAGACATACGATCGTCGCTGTGACCGTCACTTCATCAAGCGGTTGGCGGTTGAGCACGACTGCGTACTCGCCAACAAGAGAGCTATTCTCTGCGATGCGCTGGCGCCGTGGGGATACAGTGACCCCGCCATCCATGGCAAAATCAACGATCGTCCCCGTGCGTTTCAGACTGGCTGCAAACTGGTATCGTGTGAGCGTGTGGGTATCCTGCCGCGCGCGTGCGTCCATGAGCTGGGTCTCATGGAGCGCATATGGCTTCTTGCGAGGCTCGTTCTGAACGTCCACGTCCATTTCAATCACAGCGTGGACTTGGTCGGAAGTGGCCACACCGGTGAGCAGCAACGTGTCGAATCCTCCATCACGCTGGACGCCATAGCCCATGTCATCGGCAGTGGATCCAAATTGTCTTGCCCAAATCTTGCGACCGTCCTCCAGCCGCAGCTTCATCAGCACAACGTCACGACCGCCGAACCGTCCAAACGCGTTCAGCGCGTGGCCTCCTTCATCCATAAACCCCCACGTCCAACCCACGACGTACAGAAACTGGATGATAACCCCAGGTTGTAGTGACTCGTTCATGACGGCAACGAAGTTGGCGCCATCCGTCTCATTCGTGCCAAACTGAACATCGCAGAAGTAGGTTTAATCAGTTGAAGACTCGTGATCAGTTCATACGGAGACATTAAGAGAAGAAGTACCTCTTTCGTCCACCCGAGAGTATCATTGGCGTTGATGCGAGCGACAAACATGTTGGAGTTGTCGATAAAGTCGCCTTCCGCGTTCACATACGTCTTGGTGCCGACGAAATACAGATTGCCGTCGCTGTCTTCAGCCCCTTGCCCCACAATGCGCACTTGTGTACCTGCGGGCTGCTGCCAGTCAAAATCAGCGTTCTGCAGTCGCCATTGCTGCGCATCGTCTGCAGAGAGTCCTGTGGCCACGCCCATCCGTTGTGAAATGACGAAGACCACCAATAGCACCAGCAATACCGCAGTCTTCGAAAGCACTTTCTTGAATCGCTCGACGGTACCCGCGCTGGCCATAGTGGGCTTCCTTCGATAAGGAGTGCGGCTTGTGGTAAGATGCCAGGATCGCCAATTGGAAAAAGTCGCCAAAGGTCACCCTGCCCAAGCGGATACAATCGAGCACCACAGTGAAACCTCTGTAAACGCATGTATGTACCCTTTTCCGAACCGACCTCAAAGAAGCGAATCTTCATCCTCTTCGTCATCCCCTCCGACGTCAAGCTCATCAAGAAACGCATCCGCACCTTGCGTGAGTGCCTGCAGTCCGGTCAGTTCCTCAAGATACGTGGTTGAGTTGCACGCGTTTTCGAGTAAAGCGAACGGAGAAGCCTCGAACGCATCCAGCACCGACTTGCTGCAGGCAATGCACTTGTCGAACGCCTGCCCCGTGATGATCATCGATGCGAACGAATTTAGGTATCCGCGTAGTTGATGAGGCACGAATTTCAATGGCGAAGACGTGTCACTTGGCTTGTCCGCACTCGTGTCAACGCCGTCGGGTGAATGAAGCAACGCCACGAGCAGCTCCACGGCGGTCGCTGCTGCGATGGGGGCCAATCCTGGCCGCGTGACCGTGCACATCTGGTCGAGCGTCCGGTCCTTGAGGGAATCACGCGGGCTGACAATATCGTTGCAGAAGTAGCAGCCGAGTGATTGGGGGGAAGTCGCACCCACACCATGACGCATCACAAGATAGCTGTCAAAGCCCAGAGCTGAGTTGAGGAGCAGCTTCCGCTTGGACGCGCACATCACAGTGGGCAACCACCGGCTCTCTCTCGAATCCGTGCCGAGAAAAATGACGTCGTGGCTGTCGATGAGCTCGTTGAGTTTTTCCATCGATGTTTTGGCCTCATTGATGAGATGCTCGTTACTGAGCGCATGACCAGCCATCGGGATAGACAAATGGACGGCACTTGACTGGACAAGTGGATAGATCCGCTTGAGCGCATTAGCAGCACACTCTGCCTTGGCCTTGCCGACATCATTGAACTCGAAGAGTGGCTGCCGCACCGGGTTCGAATGGCTCACGACCGAGTTGTCGACCAGCGTGATGTGACGAAACCCCCACGAGAGCAGACTGCGAGCAGTGAAACATCCAAGCGTCCCCGCGCCTAGAACTAGGCATTTGGTAGTTGCCAACGTGTCGAGCTGCAGCATCGGAAGCTGGCGCCACAGCATGAGCTTCAGGTTCAAGTCGACGGATTGCTCTGCGAGCCGTACAGGGTCTAGGATTGCACCCAGCTCCATGATACGAGGGCCCATCTTGCCGCGCGCATTCGTTTCCCAGCCAAGAGTCTTGACACTGGCGCGATCGCCCAACACAAAGCTAGCTCCTGTCTGGACCTCAAATACACGTGACGCCTTCCACTCCAACTCGTCGGTCTCACCTGTCCCTCCATCGCCGTGGCGGACATGCTCACGGAACGAAATGATCTTGAGCGAGCGGCCTCGAGAGAGCTTGGACACGGGCAACGCCGCGAGTAGCGCCAGATAGTTGCGCAAAGGCCAGCCAGGGTTTGTGGGAAGTGCGCACGGATCCACGAAACCAAAGACGCACTCGGTCGATGAATCTCGAGCCGCTTGCTTGCGCCACGCAGCAAAGCTGTGGACCGAGACATCGCTTCCTGTCTTTTCCACGACGAAGAACGCTGGGAACATGCCCACGGCAACTTGCTGGTGGTCGCCTTCTCCGCCAGCGTCATGGGGACCGGTCGGACGAAGCGCCATGAGTTGGCGGAGCGCCACCGTCTGCTGCGCCACCGACAAGACACTCGAGACATCCGTGGGTGGTGCCGCCAGTAGCGGCGTTGGCAGCGCAAGGGCTGGGAATCCGAACCAGTAGAGGAACGAGTGCTTTTTCAGATCCGCGAATGTCACGAGCACAAATGTGTTGAGCGCGTCAAGCGAGTCTGTCGCGTCGCCATCGAACACGAGATCGAGCACATTGTCGGCCGCGCGCTGCAAGAGCGATTGCTTGTCAAGTGCCTTGAAATCCTAGTGGATCATCAAAAGTAACTGGGTGAGAGAAACTGCCTCTCACAAAAAGTCGTGGCGATCTTACCTCGAGTGTATTAGTGTTGTGGAGCACGCCATGCGCCTTCCACTCATACCTCGCACGGTCCACAGGTAGCGGACCATCACCACCACTCGTGGCTGTGACGAACGCGCTGTCGTCGACCGTGAGCCGCGCTGGCACCGTCGGCGAGCGCCCCGGGGAGAAGTACCCAACAATGTTCTGCGGCTGGTCACTCAGCTGAAACTTGTCCAATTTGAGCGCAGCCAACTTCTGCCAAAAGCTCACGTCTGGCGCGCTCTGCCACGCCTGGAAACGAAGCGTCTCGGGCGCACGCGCCGCCGCGACGGCGTCAGGAGTCGCGCTCGTTGCCGCCATGTTCGGCAGCTTCTTCGGGATGAGGGGGAAACACCAGGTGGCTGACCCACTTCAACTAGCACTGTAGAAGACAAAACAATATTTTCATCACGGAGGACTCGTCCTTGGAGGGGCTTGAGGGATTGTGATTGGCGGAGACGATCTGTTCTCTCGCATCTGATTGGACCGCACGGGCTCATCATTGGCTGTGTGAGCAGCTCTTCTCCGTTGCTGCATCCGCTCAGGCGCAACGGGATAAAGGCGTTCCCATCGCCTCCGCCGTGCGACGATCACGAAGTGTGGATGCCAAAACGCCCGGAGCCGACTCATTCGCGCTTTCGCCAACACCCCATCAACTGTCGAACTCCCTCGCTGACCAAAGAATGAAGACCGCTGTACTCGGAACGGCGCTGCTGGCGCTCGCCGGGGCCGATGCCAAGAAAGTCTGCAACCGCACGTTCAAGAACCGGGAGCACCTCCACCCGAGCGTGCAC